>JAMOIN010000180.1:2500-25000 GCA_024666655.1 Dascyllus trimaculatus
GCACAACCTTGCTGGTAAAAACAGGCAGTCCAATATTTCAAGATTTGGGCCCTCTTACCACAACTGCTACAAAAAAGCCCACACTACACTGGTCATTGTAAGCACATGGTTTGTGGCACAACTACAAGTTTACTGTTGCTACAAAGGCCAGAATTTAAGCTTTCATTTGAGCTAAAACACTTGAATTTTGATGAGGTTTTAGGACAACTGGAGCAGGAAAGGTCATGACCTCTGGCCACTGATCAAAAGTGCATGAATGTTGCCCACACTAGCTTGGCCATTGAAAGCACATGGTTTGTGGCACAACTACAAGTTTACTGTTGCTACAAAGGCCAGAATTAAAGCTTTCATTTGAGCTAAAGAACTTGAATTTTGATGAAGTTTAAGGACAACTGGAGCAGGAAATGTGTATTTATCAAGCCGGTGCTGGACGGCCTTTTAAAGTCACCAGTAATTAACCCCAATTCTGCAAGCTGTTGTCACCGGCCACAGTATTTGACATGAACAAATGTGGGCTCTTTGGAAAGGGCACAATCTGAGCTTTACACTGATGTGTATCACTAAAGGATCTGCACAACCTTGCTGGTAAAAACAGGCAGTCCAATATTTCAAGATTTGGGCCCTCTTACCACAACTGCTACAAAAGAGCCCACACTACACTGGTCATTGTAAGCACATGGTTTGTGGCACAACTACAAGTTTACTGTTGCTACAAAGGCCAGAATTTAAGCTTTCATTTGAGCTAAAGAACTTGAATTTTGATGAGGTTTTAGGACAACTGGAGCAGGAAAGGTCATGACCTCTGGCCACTGATCAAAAGTGCATGAATGTTGCCCACACTAGGTTGGCCATTGAAAGCACATGGTTTGTGGCGCAACTACAAGTTTACTGTTGCTACAAAGGCCAGAATTTAAGCTTTCATTTGAGCTAAAACACTTGAATTTTGATGAGGTATTAGGACAACTGGAGCAGGAAATGTGTATTTATCAAGCCGGTGCTGGACGGCCTTTTAAAGTCACCAGTAATTAACCCCAATTCTCCAAGCTGTTGTCACCGGCCACAGTATTTGACATGAACAAATGTGGGCTCTTTGGAAAGGGCACAATATGAGCTTTACACTGATGTGTAACACTAAAGGATCGGCACAAGCTTGCTGGTAAAAACAGGCAGTCCAATATTTCAAGATTTGGGCCCTCTTACCACAACTGCTAAAAAATAGCCCACACTACACTGGCCATTGAAAGCACATGGTTTGTGGCACAACTACAAGTTTACTGTTGCTACAAAGGCCAGAATTTAAGCTTTCATTTGAGCTAAAACACTTGAATTTCGATGAGGTTTTAGGACAACTGGAGCAGGAAAGGTCATGACCTCTGGCCACTGATCAAAAGTGCATGAATGTTGCCCACACTAGCTTGGCCATTGAAAACACATGGTTTGTGGCACAACTACAAGTTTACTGTTGCTACAAAGGCCAGAATTTAAGCTTTCATTTGAGCTAAAACACTTGAATTTTGATGAGGGTTAAGGACAACTGGAGCAGGAAATGTGTATTTATCAAGCCGGTGCTGGACGGCCTTTTAAAGTCACCAGTAATTATCCCCAATTCTCCAAGCTGTTGTCACCGGCCACAGTATTTGACATGAACAAATGTGGGCTCTTTGGAAAGGTCACAATCTGAGCTTTACACTGATGTGTAACACTAAAGGATCTGCACAACCTTGCTGGTAAAAACAGGCAGTCCAATATTTCAAGATTTGGGCCCTCTTACCACAACTGCTACAAAAAAGCCCACACTACACTGGCCATTGAAAGCACATGGTTTGTGGCACAACTACAAGTTTACTGTTGCTACAAAGGCCAGAATTTAAGCTTTCATTTGAGCTAAAACACTTGAATTTTGATGAGGTTTTAGGACAACTGGAGCAGGAAAGGTCATGACCTCTGGCCACTGATCAAAAGTGCATGAATGTTGCCCACACTAGCTTGGCCATTGAAAGCACATGGTTTGTGGCACAACTACAAGTTTACTGTTGCTACAAAGGCCAGAATTAAAGCTTTCATTTGAGCTAAAGAACTTGAATTTTGATGAAGTTTAAGGACAACTGGAGCAGGAAATGTGTATTTATCAAGTCGGTGCTGGACGGCCTTTTAAAGTCACCAGTAATTAACCCCAATTGTCCAAGCTGTTGTCACCGGCCACAGTATTTGACATGAACAAATGTGGGCTCTTTGAAAAGGGCACAATCTGAGCTTTACACTGATGTGTAACACTAAAGGATCTGCACAACCTTGCAGGTAAAAACAGGCAGTCCAATATTTCAAGATTTGGGCCCTCTTACCACAACTGCTACAAAAAAGCCCACACTACACTGGTCATTGTAAGCACATGGTTTGTGGCACAACTACAAGTTTACTGTTGCTACAAAGGCCAGAATTTAAGCTTTCATTTGAGCTAAAACACTTGAATTTTGATGAGGTTTTAGGACAACTGGAGCAGGAAAGGTCATGACCTCTGGCCACTGATCAAAAGTGCATGAATGTTGCCCACACTAGCTTGGCCATTGAAAGCACATGGTTTGTGGCACAACTACAAGTTTACTGTTGCTACAAAGGCCAGAATTAAAGCTTTCATTTGAGCTAAAGAACTTGAATTTTGATGAAGTTTAAGGACAACTGGAGCAGGAAATGTGTATTTATCAAGCTGGTGCTGGACGGCCTTTTAAAGTCACCAGTAATTAACCCCAATTCTCCAAGCTGTTGTCACCGGCCACAGTATTTGACATGAACAAATGTGGGCTCTTTGGAAAGGGCACAATCTGAGCTTTACACTGATGTGTAACACTAAAGGATCTGCACAACCTTGCTGGTAAAAACAGGCAGTCCAATATTTCAAGATTTGGGCCCTCTTACCACAACTGCTACAAAAAAGCCCACACTACACTGGTCATTGTAAGCACATGGTTTGTGGCACAACTACAAGTATACTGTTGCTAAAAAAGCCAGAATTTAAGCTTTCATTTGAGCTAAAACACTTGAATTTTGATGAGGTTTTAGGACAACTGGAGCAGGAAAGGTCATGACCTCTGGCCACTGATCAAAAGTGCATGAATGTTGCCCACACTAGCTTGGCCATTGAAAGCACATGGTTCGTGGCACAACTACAAGTTTACTGTTGCTACAAAGGCCAGAATTTAAGCTTTCATTTGAGCTAAAGAACCTTAATTTTGATGAGGTTTAAGGACAACTGGAGCAGGAAATGTGTATTTATCAAGCCGGTGCTGGACGGCCTCTGAAAGTCACCAGTAATTAACCCAAATTCTCCAAGCTGTTGTCACCGGCCACAGTATTTGACATGAACAAATGTGGGCTCTTTGGAAAGGGCACAATCTGAGCTTTACACTGATGTGTAACACTAAAGGATCTGCACAACCTTGCTGGTAAAAACAGGCAGTCCAATATTTCAAGATTTGGGCCCTCTTACCACAACTGCTACAAAAGAGCCCACACTACACGGGCCATTGTAAGCACATGGTTTGTGGCACAACTACAAGTTTACTGTTGCTACAAAGGCCAGAATTTAAGCTTTCATTTGAGCTAAAACACTTGAATTTTGATGAGGTTTTAGGACAACTGGAGCAGGAAAGGTCATGACCTCTGGCCACTGATCAAACGTGCACGAATGTTGCCCACACTAGCTTGGCCATTGAAAGCACATGGTTTGTGGCACAACTACAAGTTTACTGTTGCTACAAAGGCCAGAATTTAAGCTTTCATTTGAGCTAAAGAACCTTAATTTTGATGAGGTTTAAGGACAACTGGAGCAGGAAATGTGTATTTATCAAGCCGGTGCTGGACGGCCTCTGAAAGTCACCAGTAATTAACCCCAATTCTCCAAGCTGTTGTAACCGGCCACAGTATTTGACATGAACAAATGTGGGCTCTTTGGAAAGGGCACAATCTGAGCTTTACACTGATGTGTAACACTGAAGGATCTGCACAACCTTGCTGGTAAAAACAGGCAGTCCAATATTTCAAGATTTGGGCCCTCTTACCACAACTGCTACAAAAGAGCCCACACTACACTGGTCATTGTAAGCACATGGTTTGTGGCACAACTACAAGTTTACTGTTGCTACAAAGGCCAGAATTTAAGCTTTCATTTGAGCTAAAACACTTGAATTTTGATGAGGTTTTAGGACAACTGGAGCAGGAAAGGTCATGACCTCTGGCCACTGATCAAAAGTGCATGAATGTTGCCCACACTAGCTTGGCCATTGAAAGCACATGGTTTGTGGCACAACTACAAGTTTACTGATGCTACAAAGGCCAGAATTTAAGCTTTCATTTGAGCTAAAACACTTGAATTTTGATGAGGTTTTAGGACAACTGGAGCAGGAAATGTGTATTTATCAAGCCGGTGCTGGACGGCTTTTTAAAGTCACCAGTAATTAACCCCAATTCTCCAAGCTGTTGTCACCGGCCACAGTATTTGACATGAACAAATGTGGGCTCTTTGAAAAGGGCACAATCTGAGCTTTACACTGATGTGTAACACTAAAGGATCTGCACAACCTTGCAGGTAAAAACAGGCAGTCCAATATTTCAAGATTTGGGCCCTCTTACCACAACTGCTACAAAAAAGCCCACACTACACTGGTCATTGTAAGCACATGGTTTGTGGCACAACTACAAGTTTACTGTTGCTACAAAGGCCAGAATTTAAGCTTTCATTTGAGCTAAAACACTTGAATTTTGATGAGGTTTTAGGACAACTGGAGCAGGAAAGGTCATGACCTCTGGCCACTGATCAAAAGTGCATGAATGTTGCCCACACTAGCTTGGCCATTGAAAGCACATGGTTTGTGGCACAACTACAAGTTTACTGTTGCTACAAAGGCCAGAATTAAAGCTTTCATTTGAGCTAAAGAACTTGAATTTTGATGAAGTTTTAGGACAACTGGAGCAGGAAATGTGTATTTATCAAGCCGGTGCTGGACGGCCTTTTAAAGTCACCAGTAATTAACCCCAATTCTCCAAGCTGTTGTCACCGGCCACAGTATTTGACATGAACAAATGTGGGCTCTTTGGAAAGGGCACAATATGAGCTTTACCCTGATGTGTAACACTAAAGGATCTGCACAACCTTGCTGGTAAAAACAGGCAGTCCAATATTTCAAGATTTGGGCCCTCTTACCACAACTGCTACAAAAGAGCCCACACTAGACTGGCCATTGTAAGCACATGGTTTGTGGCACAACTACAAGTTTACTGTTGCTACAAAGGCCAGAATTTAAGCTTTCATTTGAGCTAAAACACTTGAATTTTGATGAGGTTTTAGAACAACTGGAGCAGGAAAGGTCATGACCTCTGGCCACTGATCAAAAGTGCATGAATGTTGCCCACACTAGCTTGGCCATTGAAAGCACATGGTTTGTGGCACAACTACAAGTTTACTGTTGCTACAAAGGCCAGAATTTAAGCTTTCATTTGAGCTAAAGAACTTGAATTTTGATGAGGTGTAAGGACAACTGGAGCACGAAATGTGTATTTATCAAGCCGGTGCTGGACGGCTTTTTAAAGTCACCAGTAATTAACCCCAATTCTCCAAGCTGTTGTAACCGGCCACAGTATTTGACATGAACAAATGTGGGCTCTTTGGAAAGGGCACAATCTGAGCTTTACACTGATGTGTAACACTAAAGGATCTGCACAACCTTGCTGGTAAAAACAGGCAGTCCAATATTTCAAGATTTGGGCCCTCTTACCACAACTGCTACAAAAGAGCCCACACTACAGTGGTCATTGTAAGCACATGGTTTGTGGCACAACTACAAGTATACTGTTGCTAAAAAAGCCAGAATTTAAGCTTTCATTTGAGCTAAAACACTTGAATTTTGATGAGGTTTTAGGACAACTGGAGCAGGAAAGGTCATGACCTCTGGCCACTGATCAAAAGTGCATGAATGTTGCCCACACTAGCTTGGCCATTGAAAGCACATGGTTCGTGGCACAACTACAAGTTTACTGTTGCTACAAAGGCCAGAATTTAAGCTTTCATTTGAGCTAAAGAACCTTAATTTTGATGAGGTTTAAGGACAACTGGAGCAGGAAATGTGTATTTATCAAGCCGGTGCTGGACGGCCTCTGAAAGTCACCAGTAATTAACCCAAATTCTCCAAGCTGTTGTCACCGGCCACAGTATTTGACATGAACAAATGTGGGCTCTTTGGAAAGGGCACAATCTGAGCTTTACACTGATGTGTAACACTAAAGGATCTGCACAACTTTGCTGGTAAAAACAGGCAGTCCAATATTTCAAGATTTGGGCCCTCTTACCACAACTGCTACAAAAGAGCCCACACTACACGGGCCATTGTAAGCACATGGTTTGTGGCACAACTACAAGTTTACTGTTGCTACAAAGGCCAGAATTTAAGCTTTCATTTGAGCTAAAACACTTGAATTTTGATGAGGTTTTAGGACAACTGGAGCAGGAAAGGTCATGACCTCTGGCCACTGATCAAACGTGCACGAATGTTGCCCACACTAGCTTGGCCATTGAAAGCACATGGTTTGTGGCACAACTACAAGTTTACTGTTGCTACAAAGGCCAGAATTAAAGCTTTCATTTGAGCTAAAGAACTTGAATTTTGATGAAGTTTAAGGACAACTGGAGCAGGAAATGTGTATTTATCAAGTCGGTGCTGGACGGCCTTTTAAAGTCACCAGTAATTAACCCCAATTGTCCAAGCTGTTGTCACCGGCCACAGTATTTGACATGAACAAATGTGGGCTCTTTGGAAAGGGCACAATCTGAGCTTTACACTGATGTGTAACACTGAAGGATCTGCACAACCTTGCTGGTAAAAACAGGCAGTCCAATATTTCAAGATTTGGGCCCTCTTACCACAACTGCTACAAAAGAGCCCACACTACACTGGTCATTGTAAGCACATGGTTTGTGGCACAACTACAAGTTTACTGTTGCTACAAAGGCCAGAATTTAAGCTTTCATTTGAGCTAAAACACTTGAATTTTGATGAGGTTTTAGGACAACTGGAGCAGGAAAGGTCATGACCTCTGGCCACTGATCAAAAGTGCATGAATGTTGCCCACACTAGGTTGGCCATTGAAAGCACATGGTTTGTGGCACAACTACAAGTTTACTGATGCTACAAAGGCCAGAATTTAAGCTTTCATTTGAGCTAAAACACTTGAATTTTGATGAGGTTTTAGGACAACTGGAGCAGGAAATGTGTATTTATCAAGCCGGTGCTGGACGGCTTTTTAAAGTCACCAGTAATTAACCCCAATTCTCCAAGCTGTTGTCACCGGCCACAGTGTTTGACATGAACAAATGTGGGCTCTTTGAAAAGGGCACAATCTGAGCTTTACACTGATGTGTAACACTAAAGGATCTGCACAACCTTGCAGGTAAAAACAGGCAGTCCAATATTTCAAGATTTGGGCCCTCTTACCACAACTGCTACAAAAAAGCCCACACTACACTGGTCATTGTAAGCACATGGTTTGTGGCACAACTACAAGTTTACTGTTGCTACAAAGGCCAGAATTTAAGCTTTCATTTGAGCTAAAACACTTGAATTTTGATGAGGTTTTAGGACAACTGGAGCAGGAAAGGTCATGACCTCTGGCCACTGATCAAAAGTGCATGAATGTTGCCCACACTAGCTTGGCCATTGAAAGCACATGGTTTGTGGCACAACTACAAGTTTACTGTTGCTACAAAGGCCAGAATTAAAGCTTTCATTTGAGCTAAAGAACTTGAATTTTGATGAAGTTTTAGGACAACTGGAGCAGGAAATGTGTATTTATCAAGCCGGTGCTGGACGGCCTTTTAAAGTCACCAGTAATTAACCCCAATTCTCCAAGCTGTTGTCACCGGCCACAGTATTTGACATGAACAAATGTGGGCTCTTTGGAAAGGGCACAATCTGAGCTTTACACTGATGTGTAACACTAAAGGATCTGCACAACCTTGCTGGTAAAAACAGGCAGTCCAATATTTCAAGATTTGGGCCCTCTTACCACAACTGCTACAAAAGAGCCCACACTAGACTGGCCATTGTAAGCACATGGTTTGTGGCACAACTACAAGTTTACTGTTGCTACAAAGGCCAGAATTTAAGCTTTCATTTGAGCTAAAACACTTGAATTTTGATGAGGTTTTAGAACAACTGGAGCAGGAAAGGTCATGACCTCTGGCCACTGATCAAAAGTGCATGAATGTTGCCCACACTAGCTTGGCCATTGAAAGCACATGGTTTGTGGCACAACTACAAGTTTACTGTTGCTACAAAGGCCAGAATTTAAGCTTTCATTTGAGCTAAAGAACTTGAATTTTGATGAGGTGTAAGGACAACTGGAGCACGAAATGTGTATTTATCAAGCCGGTGCTGGACGGCTTTTTAAAGTCACCAGTAATTAACCCCAATTCTCCAAGCTGTTGTAACCGGCCACAGTATTTGACATGAACAAATGTGGGCTCTTTGGAAAGGGCACAATCTGAGCTTTACACTGATGTGTAACACTAAAGGATCTGCACAACCTTGCTGGTAAAAACAGGCAGTCCAATATTTCAAGATTTGGGCCCTCTTACCACAACTGCTACAAAAGAGCCCACACTACAGTGGTCATTGTAAGCACATGGTTTGTGGCACAACTACAAGTATACTGTTGCTAAAAAAGCCAGAATTTAAGCTTTCATTTGAGCTAAAGAACTTGAATTTTAATGAGGTTTTAGGACAACTGGAGCAGGAAAGGTCATGACCTCTGGCCACTGATCAAAAGTGCATGAATGTTGCCCACACTAGGTTGGCCATTGAAAGCACATGGTTTGTGGCACAACTACAAGTTTACTGTTGCTACAAAGGCCAGAATTTAAGCTTTCATTTGAGCTAAAACACTTGAATTTTGATGAGGTTTAAGGACAACTGGAGCAGGAAATGTGTATTTATCAAGCCGGTGCTGGACGGCCTTTTAAAGTCACCAGTAATTAACCCCAATTCTCCAAGCTGTTGTCACCGGCCACAGTATTTGACATGAACAAATGTGGGCTCTTTGGAAAGGGCACAATATGAGCTTTACACTGATGTGTAACACTAAAGGATCTGCACAACCTTGCTGGTAAAAACAGGCAGTCCAATATTTCAAGATTTGGGCCCTCTGACCACAACTGCCACAAAATAGCCCACACTAGACTGGCCATTGTGAGCACATGGTTTGTGGCACAACTACAAGTTTACTGTTGCTACAAAGGCCAGAATTTAAGCTTTCATTTGAGCTAAAACACTTGAATTTTGATGAGGTTTTAGGACAACTGGAGCAGGAAAGGTCATGACCTCTGGCCACTGATCAAAAGTGCATGAATGTTGCCCACACTAGCTTGGCCATTGAAAGCACATGGTTTGTGGCACAACTACAAGTTTACTGTTGCTACAAAGGCCAGAAGTTAAGCTTTCATTTGAGCTAAAACACTTGAATTTTGATGAGGTTTTAGGACAACTGGAGCAGGAAATGTGTATTTATCAAGCCGGTGCTGGACGGCCTTTTAAAGTCACCATTAATTAACCCCAATTCTCCAAGCTGTTGTCACCGGCCACAGTATTTGACATGAACAAATGTGGGCTCTTTGGAAAGGGCACAATCTGAGCTTTACACTGATGTGTAACACTAAAGGATCTGCACAAGCTAGCTGGTAAAAACAGGCAGTCCAATATTTCAAGATTTGGGCCCTCTGACCACAACTGCCACAAAATAGCCCACACTAGACTGGCCATTGTCAACACATGGTTTGTGGCACAACTACAAGTTTACTGTTGCTACAAAGGCCAGACTTTAAGCTTTCATTTGAGCTAAAACACTTGAATTTTGATGAGGTTTTAGGACAACTGGAGCAGGAAAGGTCATGACCTCTGGCCACTGATCAAACGTGCACGAATGTTGCCCACACTAGCTTGGCCATTGAAAGCACATGGTTTGTGGCACAACTACAAGTTTACTGTTGCTACAAAGGCCAGAATTTAAGCTTTCATTTGAGCTAAAACACTTGAATTTTGATGAGGTTTTAGGACAACTGGAGCAGGAAAGGTCATGACCTCTGGCCACTGATCAAAAGTGCATGAATGTTGCCCACACTAGCTTGGCCATTGAAAGCACATGGTTTGTGGCACAACTACAAGTTTACTGTTGCTACAAAGGCCAGAATTTAGGCTTTCATTTGAGCTAAAGAACTTGAATTTTGATGAAGTTTAAGGAGAACTGGAGCAGGAAATGTTTATTTATCAAGCCGGTGCTGGACGGCCTTTTAAAGTCACCAGTAATTAACCCCAATTCTCCAAGCTGTTGTCACCGGCCACAGTATTTGACATGAACAAATGTGGGCTCTTTGGAAAGGGCACAATCTGAGCTTTACACTGATGTGTAACACTAAAGGATCTGCACAACCTTGCTGGTAAAACCAGCAGTCCAATATTTCAAGATTTGGGCCCTCTGACCACAACTGCTACAAAAGAGCCCACACTACACGGGCCATTGAAAGCACATGGTTTGTGGCACAACTACAAGTTTACTGTTGCTACAAAGGCCAGAATTTAAGCTTTCATTTGAGCTAAAACACTTGAATTTTGATGAGGTTTTAGGACAACTGGAGCAGGAAAGGTCATGACCTCTGGCCACTGATCAAAAGTGCATGAATGTTGCCCACACTAGGTTGGCCATTGAAAGCACATGGTTTGTGGCACAACTACAAGTTTACTGTTGCTACAAAGGCCAGAATTTAAGCTTTCATTTGAGCTAAAGAACTTGAATTTTGATGAGGTTTTAGGACAACTGGAGCAGGAAAGGTCATGACCTCTGGCCACTGATCAAAAGTGCATGAATATTGCCCACACTAGCTTGGCCATTGAAAGCACATGGTTTGTGGCAGTACTACAAGTTTACTGTTGCTACAAAGGCCAGAATTAAAGCTTTCATTTGAGCTAAAGAACTTGAATTTTGATGAGGTTTAAGGACAACTGGAGCAGGAAATGTGTATTTATCAAGCCGGTGCTGGACGGTCTCTGAAAGTCACCAGTAATTAACTCCAATTCTGCAAGCTCTTGTAAACTGCCACAGTATTTGACATGAACAAATGTGAGCTCTTTGGAAAGGTCACAATCCAGGCTTTGCATTGGTGTATTACACTAAAACATCTGATAATCTAGGGGGGAGTAACAAGTGAATTTGTACTCCCTTTGACTTGTGATCCATTTTTCCCATGTGGGGGATGTTTCTGCATTTGTGCTGAAACTTCCCCACTTAAGTAAATGGGTCATCCCATAGGCCCCAGTTATAAAACCTCTTGTCATCTGCCACAGTGTTTGACATGAACAAATGTGGGCTCTTTGGAAAGGTCACAATCTGAGCTTTACACTGATGTGTAACACTAAAGGATCTGCACAAGCTAGCTGGTAAAAACAGGCAGTCCAATATTTCAAGATTTGGGCCCTCTGACCACAACTGCCACAAAATAGCCCACACTAGACTGGCCATTGTGAGCACATGGTTTGTGGCACAACTACAAGTTTACTGTTGCTACAAAGGCCAGAATTTAAGCTTTCATTTGAGCTAAAACACTTGAATTTTGATGAGGTTTTAGGACAACTGGAGCAGGAAAGGTCATGACATCTGGCCACTGATCAAAAGTGCATGAATGTTGCCCACACTAGCTTGGCCATTGAAAGCACATGGTTTGTGGCACAACTACAAGTTTACTGTTGCTACAAAGGCCAGAAGTTAAGCTTTCATTTGAGCTAAAACACTTGAATTTTGATGAGGTTTTAGAACAACTGGAGCAGGAAATGTGTATTTATCAAGCCGGTGCTGGACGGCCTTTTAAAGTCACCAGTAATTATCCCCAATTCTCCAAGCTGTTGTCACCGGCCACAGTATTTCACATGAACAAATGTGGGCTCTTTGGAAAGGGCACAATCTGAGCTTTACACTGATGTGTAACACTAAAGGATCTGCACAACCTTGCTGGTAAAAACAGGCAGTCCAATATTTCAAGATTTGGGCCCTCTTACCACAACTGCTACAAAAAAGCCCACACTACACTGGCCATTGAAAGCACATGGTTTGTGGCACAACTACAAGTTTACTGTTGCTACAAAGGCCAGAATTTAAGCTTTCATTTGAGCTAAAACACTTGAATTTTGATGAGGTTTTAGGACAACTGGAGCAGGAAAGGTCATGACCTCTGGCCACTGATCAAAAGTGCATGAATGTTGCCCACACTAGCTTGGCCATTGAAAGCACATGGTTTGTGGCACAACTACAAGTTTACTGTTGCTACAAAGGCCAGAATTAAAGCTTTCATTTGAGCTAAAGAACTTGAATTTTGATGAAGTTTAAGGACAACTGGAGCAGGAAATGTGTATTTATCAAGTCGGTGCTGGACGGCCTTTTAAAGTCACCAGTAATTAACCCCAATTGTCCAAGCTGTTGTCACCGGCCACAGTATTTGACATGAACAAATGTGGGCTCTTTGGAAAGGGCACAATCTGAGCTTTACACTGATGTGTAACACTGAAGGATCTGCACAACCTTGCTGGTAAAAACAGGCAGTCCAATATTTCAAGATTTGGGCCCTCTTACCACAACTGCTACAAAAGAGCCCACACTACACTGGCCATTGTAAGCACATGGTTTGTGGCACAACTACAAGTTTACTGTTGCTACAAAGGCCAGAATTTAAGCTTTCATTTGAGCTAAAACACTTGAATTTTGATGAGGTTTTAGGACAACTGGAGCAGGAAAGGTCATGACCTCTGGCCACTGATCAAAAGTGCATGAATGTTGCCCACACTAGGTTGGCCATTGAAAGCACATGGTTTGTGGCACAACTACAAGTTTACTGATGCTACAAAGGCCAGAATTTAAGCTTTCATTTGAGCTAAAACACTTGAATTTTGATGAGGTTTTAGGACAACTGGAGCAGGAAATGTGTATTTATCAAGCCGGTGCTGGACGGCTTTTTAAAGTCACCAGTAATTAACCCCAATTCTCCAAGCTGTTGTCACCGGCCACAGTATTTGACATGAACAAATGTGGGCTCTTTGAAAAGGGCACAATCTGAGCTTTACACTGATGTGTAACACTAAAGGATCTGCACAACCTTGCAGGTAAAAACAGGCAGTCCAATATTTCAAGATTTGGGCCCTCTTACCACAACTGCTACAAAAAAGCCCACACTACACTGGTCATTGTAAGCACATGGTTTGTGGCACAACTACAAGTTTACTGTTGCTACAAAGGCCAGAATTTAAGCTTTCATTTGAGCTAAAACACTTGAATTTTGATGAGGTTTTAGGACAACTGGAGCAGGAAAGGTCATGACCTCTGGCCACTGATCAAAAGTGCATGAATGTTGCCCACACTAGCTTGGCCATTGAAAGCACATGGTTTGTGGCACAACTACAAGTTTACTGTTGCTACAAAGGCCAGAATTAAAGCTTTCATTTGAGCTAAAGAACTTGAATTTTGATGAAGTTTTAGGACAACTGGAGCAGGAAATGTGTATTTATCAAGCCGGTGCTGGACGGCCTTTTAAAGTCACCAGTAATTAACCCCAATTCTCCAAGCTGTTGTCACCGGCCACAGTATTTGACATGAACAAATGTGGGCTCTTTGGAAAGGGCACAATATGAGCTTTACCCTGATGTGTAACACTAAAGGATCTGCACAACCTTGCTGGTAAAAACAGGCAGTCCAATATTTCAAGATTTGGGCCCTCTTACCACAACTGCTACAAAAGAGCCCACACTAGACTGTCCATTGTAAGCACATGGTTTGTGGCACAACTACAAGTTTACTGTTGCTACAAAGGCCAGAATTTAAGCTTTCATTTGAGCTAAAACACTTGAATTTTGATGAGGTTTTAGAACAACTGGAGCAGGAAAGGTCATGACCTCTGGCCACTGATCAAAAGTGCATGAATGTTGCCCACACTAGCTTGGCCATTGAAAGCACATGGTTTGTGGCACAACTACAAGTTTACTGTTGCTACAAAGGCCAGAATTTAAGCTTTCATTTGAGCTAAAGAACTTGAATTTTGATGAAGTTTAAGGACAACTGGAGCACGAAATGTGTATTTATCAAGCCGGTGCTGGACGGCTTTTTAAAGTCACCAGTAATTAACCCCAATTCTCCAAGCTGTTGTCACCGGCCACAGTATTTGACATGAACAAATGTGGGCTCTTTGGAAAGGGCACAATCTGAGCTTTACACTGATGTGTAACACTAAAGGATCTGCACAACCTTGCTGGTAAAAACAGGCAGTCCAATATTTCAAGATTTGGGCCCTCTTACCACAACTGCTACAAAAGAGCCCACACTACAGTGGTCATTGTAAGCACATGGTTTGTGGCACAACTACAAGTTTACTGTTGCTACAAAGGCCAGAATTTAAGCTTTCATTTGAGCTAAAACACTTGAATTTTGATGAGGTTTTAGGACAACTGGAGCAGGAAAGGTCATGACCTCTGGCCACTGATCAAAAGTGCATGAATGTTGCCCACACTAGCTTGGCCATTGAAAGCACATGGTTCGTGGCACAACTACAAGTTTACTGTTGCTACAAAGGCCAGAATTTAAGCTTTCATTTGAGCTAAAGAACCTTAATTTTGATGAGGTTTAAGGACAACTGGAGCAGGAAATGTGTATTTATCAAGCCGGTGCTGGACGGCCTCTGAAAGTCACCAGTAATTAACCCAAATTCTCCAAGCTGTTGTCACCGGCCACAGTATTTGACATGAACAAATGTGGGCTCTTTGGAAAGGGCACAATCTGAGCTTTACACTGATGTGTAACACTAAAGGATCTGCACAACCTTGCTGGTAAAAACAGGCAGTCCAATATTTCAAGATTTGGGCCCTCTTACCACAACTGCTACAAAAGAGCCCACACTACACGGGCCATTGTAAGCACATGGTTTGTGGCACAACTACAAGTTTACTGTTGCTACAAAGGCCAGAATTTAAGCTTTCATTTGAGCTAAAACACTTGAATTTTGATGAGGTTTTAGGACAACTGGAGCAGGAAAGGTCATGACCTCTGGCCACTGATCAAACGTGCACGAATGTTGCCCACACTAGCTTGGCCATTGAAAGCACATGGTTTGTGGCACAACTACAAGTTTACTGTTGCTACAAAGGCCAGAATATAAGCTTTCATTTGAGCTAAAGAACCTTAATTTTGATGAGGTTTAAGGACAACTGGAGCAGGAAATGTGTATTTATCAAGCCGGTGCTGGACGGCCTCTGAAAGTCACCAGTAATTAACCCCAATTCTCCAAGCTGTTGTCACCGGCCACAGTATTTGACATGAACAAATGTGGGCTCTTTGGAAAGGGCACAATCTGAGCTTTACACTGATGTGTAACACTAAAGGATCTGCACAAGCTAGCTGGTAAAAACAGGCAGTCCAATATTTCAAGATATGGGCCCTCTGACCACAACTGCCACAAAATAGCCCACACTAGACTGGCCATTGTCAACACATGGTTTGTGGCACAACTACAAGTTTACTGTTGAAACAAAGGCCAGAATTAAAGCTTTCATTTGAGCTAAAACACTTGAATTTTGATGAGGTTTAAGGACAACTGGAGCAGGAAATGTGTATTTATCAAGCCGGTGCTGGACGGCCTTTTAAAGTCACCATTAATTAACCCCAATTCTCCAAGCTGTTGTCACCGGCCACAGTATTTGACATGAACAAATGTGGGCTCTTTGGAAAGGGCACAATCTGAGCTTTACACTGATGTGTAACACTAAAGGATCTGCACAAGCTAGCTGGTAAAAACAGGCAGTCCAATATTTCAAGATTTGGGCCCTCTGACCACAACTGCCACAAAATAGCCCACACTAGACTGGCCATTGTCAACACATGGTTTGTGGCACAACTACAAGTTTACTGTTGAAACAAAGGCCAGAATTAAAGCTTTCATTTGAGCTAAAACACTTGAATTTTGATGAGGTTTTAGGACAACTGGAGCAGGAAAGGTCATGACCTCTGGCCACTGATCAAAAGTGCATGAATGTTGCCCACACTAGCTTGGCCATTGAAAGCACATGGTTCGTGGCACAACTACAAGTTTACTGTTGCTACAAAGGCCAGAATTTAAGCTTTCATTTGAGCTAAAGAACCTTAATTTTGATGAGGTTTAAGGACAACTGGAGCAGGAAATGTGTATTTATCAAGCCGGTGCTGGACGGCCTTTTAAAGTCACCATTAATTAACCCCAATTCTCCAAGCTGTTGTCACCGGCCACAGTATTTGACATGAACAAATGTGGGCTCTTTGGAAAGGGCACAATCTGAGCTTTACACTGATGTGTAACACTAAAGGATCTGCACAACCTTGCTGGTAAAAACAGGCAGTCCAATATTTCAAGATTTGGGCCCTCTTACCACAACTTCTACAAAAGAGCCCACACTACAGTGGTCATTGTAAGCACATGGTTTGTGGCACAACTACAAGTTTACTGTTGCTACAAAGGCCAGACTTTAAGCTTTCATTTGAGCTAAAACACTTGAATTTTGATGAGGTTTTAGGACAACTGGAGCAGGAAAGGTCATGACCTCTGGCCACTGATCAAACGTGCACGAATGTTGCCCACACTAGCTTGGCCATTGAAAGCACATGGTTTGTGGCACAACTACAAGTTTACTGTTGCTACAAAGGCCAGAATTTAGGCTTTCATTTGAGCTAAAGAACTTGAATTTTGATGAAGTTTAAGGAGAACTGGAGCAGGAAATGTTTATTTATCAAGCCGGTGCTGGACGGCCTTTTAAAGTCACCAGTAATTAACCCCAATTCTCCAAGCTGTTGTCACCGGCCACAGTATTTGACATGAACAAATGTGGGCTCTTTGGAAAGGGCACAATCTGAGCTTTACACTGATGTGTAACACTAAAGGATCTGCACAACCTTGCTGGTAAAACCAGCAGTCCAATATTTCAAGATTTGGGCCCTCTGACCACAACTGCTACAAAAGAGCCCACACTACACGGGCCATTGAAAGCACATGGTTTGTGGCACAACTACAAGTTTACTGTTGCTACAAAGGCCAGAATTTAAGCTTTCATTTGAGCTAAAACACTTGAATTTTGATGAGGTTTTAGGACAACTCGAGCAGGAAAGGTCATGACCTCTGGCCACTGATCAAAAGTGCATGAATGTTGCCCACACTAGCTTGGCCATTGAAAGCACATGGTTTGTGGCACAACTACAAGTTTACTGTTGCTACAAAGGCCAGAATTTAAGCTTTTATTTGAGCTAAAGAACTTGAATTTTGATGAGGTTTAAGGACAACTGGAGCAGGAAATGTGTATTTATCAAGCCGGTGCTGGACGGTCTCTGAAAGTCACCAGTAATTAACTCCAATTCTGCAAGCTCTTGTAAACTGCCACAGTATTTGACATGAACAAATGTGAGCTCTTTGGAAAGGTCACAATCCAGGCTTTGCATTGGTGTATTACACTAAAACATCTGATAATCTAGGGGGGAGTAACAAGTGAATTTGTACTCCCTTTGACTTGTGATCCATTTTTCCCATGTGGGGGATGTTTCTGCATTTGTGCTGAAACTTCCCCACTTAAGTAAATGGGTCATCCCATAGGCCCCAGTTATAAAACCTCTTGTCATCTGCCACAGTGTTTGACATGAACAAATGTGGGCTCTTTGGAAAGGGCACAATCTGAGCTTTACACTGATGTGTAACACTAAAGGATCTGCACAAGCTAGCTGGTAAAAACAGGCAGTCCAATATTTCAAGATTTGGGCCCTCTGACCACAACTGCCACAAAATAGCCCACACTAGACTGGCCATTGAAAGCACATGGTTTGTGGCACAACTACAAGTTTACTGTTGCTACAAAGGCCAGAATTTAAGCTTTCATTTGAGCTAAAACACTTGAATTTTGATGAGGTTTTAGGACAACTGGGGCAGGAAAGGTCATGACCTCTGGCCACTGATCAAAAGTGCATGAATGTTGCCCACACTAGCTTGGCCATTGAAAGCACATGGTTTGTGGCACAACTACAAGTTTACTGTTGCTACAAAGGCCAGAATTTAAGCTTTCATTTGAGCTAGAACACTTGAATTTTGATGAGGTTTAAGGACAACTGGAGCAGGAAATGTGTATTTATCAAGCCGATGCTGGACGGCCTCTGAAAGTCACCAGTAATTAACTCCAATTCTGCAAGCTCTTGTAAACTGCCACAGTGTTTGACATGAACAAATGTGAGCTCTCTGGAAAGGTCACAATCCAAGCTTTCCATTGGTGTATTACACTAAAAGATCTGATAATCTAGTGGGGAGTAACAAGTGAATTTGTACTCCCTTTGACTTGTGATCCATTTTTCCCATGTGGGGGATGTTTCTGCATTTGTGCTGAAACTTCCCCACTTAAGTAAATGGGTCATCCCATAGGCCCCAGTTATAAAACCTCTTGTCATCTGCCACAGTGTTTGACATGAACAAGTGTTGGCTCTTTGGAAAGGTCACAATCTGAGCTTTACACTGATGTGTAACACTAAAGGATCTGCACAAGCTAGCTGGTAAAAACAGGCAGTCCAATATTTCAAGATTTGGGCCCTCTGACCACAACTGCCACAAAATAGCCCACACTACAGTGGTCATTGTAAGCACATGGTTTGTGGCACAACTACAAGTTTACTGTTGCTACAAAGGCCAGAATTTAGGCTTTCATTTGAGCTAGAACACTTGAATTTTGATGAGGTGTTAAGACAACTGGAGCAGGAAAGGTCATGACCTCTGGCCACTGATCAAAAGTGCATGAATGTTGCCCACACTACACTGGCCATTGTCAACACATGGTTTGTGGCACAACTACAAGTTTACTGTTGCTACAAAGGCCAGAATTTAGGCTTTCATTTGAGCTAGAACACTTGAATTTTGATGAAGTTTTAGGACAACTGGAGCAGGAAATGTGTATTTATCAAGCCGGTGCTGGACGGCCTTTTAAAGTCACCAGTAATTAACCCCAATTCTCCAAGCTGTTGTCACCGGCCACAGTATTTGACATGAACAAGTGTGGGCTCTTCGGAAAGGTCACAATCTGAGCTTTACACTGATGTGTAACACTAAAGGATCTGCACAACCTTGCTGGTAAAAACAGGCAGTCCAATATTTCAAGATTTGGGCCCTCTTACCACAACTGCCACAAAATAGCCCACACTACAGTGGTCATTGCATGCACATGGTTTGTGGCACAACTACAAGTTTACTGTTGCTACAAAGGCCAGAATTTAGGCTTTCATTTGAGCTAAAACACTTGAATTTTGATGAGGTTTTAGGACAACTGGAGCAGGAAAGGTCATGACCTCTGGCCACTGATCAAAAGTGCATGAATATTGCCCACACTAGCTTGGCCATTGAAAGCACATGGTTTGTGGCACAACTACAAGTTTACTGTTGCTACAAAGGCCAGAATTTAAGCTTTTATTTGAGCTAAAGAACTTGAATTTTGATGAGGTTTAAGGACAACTGGAGCAGGAAATGTGTATTTATCAAGCCGGTGCTGGACGGTCTCTGAAAGTCACCAGTAATTAACTCCAATTCTGCAAGCTCTTGTAAACTGCCACAGTATTTGACATGAACAAATGTGAGCTCTTTGGAAAGGTCACAATCCAGGCTTTGCATTGGTGTATTACACTAAAACATCTGATAATCTAGGGGGGAGTAACAAGTGAATTTGTACTCCCTTTGACTTGTGATCCATTTTTCCCATGTGGGGGATGTTTCTGCATTTGTGCTGAAACTTCCCCACTTAAGTAAATGGGTCATCCCATAGGCCCCAGTTATAAAACCTCTTGTCATCTGCCACAGTGTTTGACATGAACAAATGTGGGCTCTTTGGAAAGGTCACAATCTGAGCTTTACACTGATGTGTAACACTAAAGGATCTGCACAAGCTAGCTGGTAAAAACAGGCAGTCCAATATTTCAAGATTTGGGCCCTCTGACCACAACTGCCACAAAATAGCCCACACTAGACTGGCCATTGTGAGCACATGGTTTGTGGCACAACTACAAGTTTACTGTTGCTACAAAGGCCAGAATTTAAGCTTTCATTTGAGCTAAAACACTTGAATTTTGATGAGGTTTTAGGACAACTGGAGCAGGAAAGGTCATGACATCTGGCCACTGATCAAAAGTGCATGAATGTTGCCCACACTAGCTTGGCCATTGAAAGCACATGGTTTGTGGCACAACTACAAGTTTACTGTTGCTACAAAGGCCAGAAGTTAAGCTTTCATTTGAGCTAAAACACTTGAATTTTGATGAGGTTTTAGGACAACTGGAGCAGGAAATGTGTATTTATCAAGCCGGTGCTGGACGGCCTTTTAAAGTCACCAGTAATTATCCCCAATTCTCCAAGCTGTTGTCACCGGCCACAGTATTTCACATGAACAAATGTGGGCTCTTTGGAAAGGGCACAATCTGAGCTTTACACTGATGTGTAACACTAAAGGATCTGCACAAGCTAGCTGGTAAAAACAGGCAGTCCAATATTTCAAGATTTGGGCCCTCTGACCACAACTGCCACAAAATAGCCCACACTAGACTGGCCATTGTCAACACATGGTTTGTGGCACAACTACAAGTTTACTGTTGCTACAAAGGCCAGAATTTAAGCTTTCATTTGAGCTAAAACACTTGAATTTTGATGAGGTTTTAGGACAACTGGAGCAGGAAAGGTCATGACCTCTGGCCACTGATCAAAAGTGCATGAATGTTGCCCACACTAGCTTGGCCATTGAAAGCACATGGTTCGTGGCACAACTACAAGTTTACTGTTGCTACAAAGGCCAGAATTTAAGCTTTCATTTGAGCTAAAGAACCTTAATTTTGATGAGGTTTAAGGACAACTGGAGCAGGAAATGTGTATTTATCAAGCCGGTGCTGGACGGCCTTTTAAAGTCACCATTAATTAACCCCAATTCTCCAAGCTGTTGTCACCGGCCACAGTATTTGACATGAACAAATGTGGGCTCTTTGGAAAGGGCACAATCTGAGCTTTACACTGATGTGTAACACTAAAGGATCTGCACAACCTTGCTGGTAAAAACAGGCAGTCCAATATTTCAAGATTTGGGCCCTCTTACCACAACTTCTACAAAAGAGCCCACACTACAGTGGTCATTGTAAGCACATGGTTTGTGGCACAACTACAAGTTTACTGTTGCTACAAAGGCCAGACTTTAAGCTTTCATTTGAGCTAAAACACTTGAATTTTGATGAGGTTTTAGGACAACTGGAGCAGGAAAGGTCATGACCTCTGGCCACTGATCAAACGTGCACGAATGTTGCCCACACTAGCTTGGCCATTGAAAGCACATGGTTTGTGGCACAACTACAAGTTTACTGTTGCTACAAAGGCCAGAATTTAGGCTTTCATTTGAGCTAAAGAACTTGAATTTTGATGAAGTTTAAGGAGAACTGGAGCAGGAAATGTTTATTTATCAAGCCGGTGCTGGACGGCCTTTTAAAGTCACCAGTAATTAACCCCAATTCTCCAAGCTGTTGTCACCGGCCACAGTATTTGACATGAACAAATGTGGGCTCTTTGGAAAGGGCACAATCTGAGCTTTACACTGATGTGTAACACTAAAGGATCTGCACAACCTTGCTGGTAAAACCAGCAGTCCAATATTTCAAGATTTGGGCCCTCTGACCACAACTGCTACAAAAGAGCCCACACTACACGGGCCATTGAAAGCACATGGTTTGTGGCACAACTACAAGTTTACTGTTGCTACAAAGGCCAGAATTTAAGCTTTCATTTGAGCTAAAACACTTGAATTTTGATGAGGTTTTAGGACAACTCGAGCAGGAAAGGTCATGACCTCTGGCCACTGATCAAAAGTGCATGAATGTTGCCCACACTAGGTTGGCCATTGAAAGCACATGGTTTGTGGCACAACTACAAGTTTACTGTTGCTACAAAGGCCAGAATTTAAGCTTTCATTTGAGCTAAAGAACTTGAATTTTGATGAGGTTTTAGGACAACTGGAGCAGGAAAGGTCATGACCTCTGGCCACTGATCAAAAGTGCATGAATATTGCCCACACTAGCTTGGCCATTGAAAGCACATGGTTTGTGGCACAACTACAAGTTTACTGTTGCTACAAAGGCCAGAATTTAAGCTTTTATTTGAGCTAAAGAACTTGAATTTTGATGAGGTTTAAGGACAACTGGAGCAGGAAATGTGTATTTATCAAGCCGGTGCTGGACGGTCTCTGAAAGTCACCAGTAATTAACTCCAATTCTGCAAGCTCTTGTAAACTGCCACAGTATTTGACATGAACAAATGTGAGCTCTTTGGAAAGGTCACAATCTGAGCTTTACACTGATGTGTAACACTAAAGGATCGGCACAAGCTTGCTGGTAAAAACAGGCAGTCCAATATTT
>JAMOIN010000180.1:30000-52500 GCA_024666655.1 Dascyllus trimaculatus
CATGAGGGAACGCACATGCACACCAAAAGAGATGTGAGATATATTGTTAACTGAGAAAGAGGAAAAACTGTTGCAAGACGTACGAAAATATGGCTAAATGCAGAAGTGATCTAAAAGATCAACCTTTGAGAAAAGGGAAAGTTCTTTATGTTGATGGATCATCAAAAAAGAACGAACAAGGAAAAACCTTAACAGGTTATGCTGTTGTAACACAAGACAAAATATTGAAAGCAGAACAGTTACCTTCAAACTACTCAGCGCAAGCAGCAGAACTAGTGGCACTAACGGAAGCATGTAAACTAATGACAAAAAATGCAGTGACAATATATACGGATGGCCAGTATGCTTATGCTACCGTGCATACATTTGCTCAATATTGGCAAAACAGAGGAATGGTGACGTCAACAGGGAAACCAGTAACACATGCTCAGTTGTTAACTGAGCTACTAAAAGCAGTAAAACTCCCTGAAGAACTAGCGGTATGCAAATGTGCTGCACACACTGGAAATAAAGACGAGGTCTCATTAGGAAATGCATTTGCTGATAAAACAGCCAAAGAGGCAGCAGAAGGCGGAATTCAAGTGTTAACTTTGAGCAAAGTGGACTCTTAACTACTGACATGTTAAAAGATATGCAAATCCAAAGCCTACAAACAGAAAAAGATCAGTGGATAAAGAATGGTGCCCAACTGAAAGATGACATCTATGTATGACCAGAGAACAAACCTATCCTACCAAAAAACCTATATAAATGGGCGGCAATATTGAGCCATGGTTCTACACATGTCTCAACAGGAGGGATGGTAGGAAAGATACATCAACATTATACTACCTATGGATTCAACTCATACTAAAAAAAAAAATTTTGTAGACTGTGGTTAAAATAGTGGAAAGAGGTACCTGGATACATCTGACACACTGTAAAAGAGTCATCTCAGCTGAAGGTTCCGAAAGGGGAGGTGAGCAAGAGTCTGATAATAGGGCGGTGCCAGACGTGTAGAGACTGGTAAGACCTGAAAGTCAGTGAAGATCTTCCAAGACACCAAACCAAGTAGAGGAAAACCCTTTAGCTGAAATGGCCCCAAGATGGCTGAAACAGTCCATCTGTTGTTGGATAATAACCGTTTTCTTAATCCTGACCTTTTTACTGTTATGGTATCTCTGGGAGCCACCCAAACAAATTCATACTAGCAATAACACCGATTGTGCTAAGAGAAGTAGTGAAACTTGGATTACTGTTATAGTGCCCCCCATACGAAACCCTGTTTGGACGACCATACAGATTGCCTCAGTTTAAAAATCAATGGGAAACTGATGATGAAACAAATCTGGCAGACTATATGAGAAAGATACTGGAGAGACAGAAGAAAGACAATACTGATGACGTTCCTTCTGTCTCCCAGCAGGATACTCCATTAGTGGAACCAGGAGACTGGGTTCTAATAAGGAGCATCAAGAAGAAACACTGGTACTCCCCTAAATGGGAAGGACCTTACCAGGTCCCTCTTACTTTGGTGAATTTGGCCAGGCTGCACCTCTGCCTTTCATCCACATCCCGTTCAGGATGCCAGGCTACTACCCTAGCAGCTACCCTGAACCCTTCAGACCTTCTCTTCAACATGCCGTGGTTTCCACCTGTAGCTGCTGGGCTTTACAGCAACGGCCTCTGCGGACCCCTGATGTTCCCTCATTTCCAGCCTGGTGGTGTGCATCCAACTCCTCCACCAGAACCACAGAGCAGCCTAGGGTGAACAATTATACACGACAAGCTGGTGTGAGAGCTTAATAGCAAAATGAAAGAGCATTCTGGGGTCGATACCACGATGTGGGATTCGTGGTTGGATGCCTTCGGAAAGTACCGACTGTTGGTGTCCTCAGTATTAATGTCGTTGGCCGTGTTTGCGGCAGTACTGACATTGTGTGGTTGTTGTTGTATTCCATGTCTGCGTGCTCTTCTTAACCGTCTCATCACCACAGCTATTTCGCCCATGGAACAGCACATGGCGCAGACGTATCCCCTTCTAGGAGCAAGCCGTGACTCTGATGATGAAAATCCTCATTTCCCCGACCTGTTCCCCGATCCTGGGGATTATGATGGATAAGTTTTTTTATTCCAATATCAAGATTTACCTCTGAGTGTAAGTGTATTTGTTCTTATAAACATGATCTTACAGCCGAAAATCTGACCGAAGTGGCTGATTAAGTGATGTGAGAATTTAAGCAAATATATGATAAACAGGGGGGAAATGTTGGAATAATTGTACATAGAAGTTATCTTACATTTGCTTATACTGTTTGCGATATATAGATGTGTGTGTGCAGGATGTGTGCAAACTGTATTTCAGGCTCACATGCAAACTCAAGGACAAGGAACACGGTGAAGCGGCATTGAAGAGATATGGAGAAGTGTGCAGCCTTGGACTGAATGAAGACACCTGGTGCAGACCAGGACATTCGCATAACCTTGATTAGATAGAGATAATCTGAAGGATGTAGCCTGCGTGTTCCCCAACCTTTAGAAGGCTGCATCTGTTTTGTAACTAGGGACCACCCTAAGGAAATAAAAGAAGAGGGTTCGGCAGAGCGTTTTCAGAGCGGGTTGGAGAGTGTAACTGAACACGACTCTGTCCGTTCTCCTCGCGAGTAAAAAGAACTCTAACTCTGTGTCTTCTCTCTTTGTGTGTGTGTTTTAATAGTGTTTTAGGTTGTTTGAACCTGACACTTTCCATTGGTGTATTACACTAAAACATCTGATAATCTAGTGGGGAGTAACAAGTGAATTTGTACTCCCTTTGACTTGTGATCCATTTCTCCCATGCGGGGGATGTTTCTGCATTTGTGCTGAAACTTCCCCACTTAAGTAAATGGGTCATCCCATAGGCCCCAGTTCTCCAAGCTGTTGTCACCTGTCACAGTGTTTAATATGAACAAGTGTTGGCTCTTTGGAAAGGTCACAATCTGAGCTTTACACTGATGTGTAACACTAAAGGATCTGCACAAGCTAGCTGGTAAAAACAGGCAGTCCAATATTTCAAGATTTGGGCCCTCTGACCACAACTGCTACAAAATAGCCCACACTACAGTGGTCATTGTGAGCACATGGTTTGTGGCACAACTACAAGTTTACTGTTGCTACAAAGGCCAGAATTTAAGCTTTCATTTGAGCTAAAACACTTGAATTTTGATGAGGTTTTAGGACAACTGGAGCAGGAAAGGTTTTGACCTCTGGTCTCTGAGGAAAAGTGCATGAATATAGCCCACACTACACTGGCCATTGTCAACACATGGTTTGTGGCACAACTACAAGTTTACTGTTGCTACAAAGGCCAGAATTTAAGCATTCATTTGAGCTAAAGAACTTGAATTTAGGCCTCTCACAGAAACAGTTGCTCAGTTGTTGTTTGTGTGATAACTGATTGACTTGTATTTTCGTTTTGCTTACAAATGTGTCCACTGTGTTTTTACTTGGAACAGATTCCTGAAACACAGGACCACCAACACCGACTTGGACCGGATCGACGCAAATCTGTGGCAGCAAGCCATCAAATACACGGCGTACATTGGCTCGCTCCAAACACAACTGGCGAAGGGCGTCGGCAAAGAAATTGTGGCAAAGAGGTACGTGCAATGTCTTTCTAAAAGTCTTTTCCTAACACGTGCACCGTGCAAAAGCTTGAGCAGTTTGAGTAATTTTATTTTGTACTTTCACAGTGAAAGAATCATCCGAGCAGACTTGATGACCACCCCTAACGACTGCACAGCGGTCCTGGATGCAGCCAAGAAAGACTTTTTGGCCATTGACATGAAGCTTGTGGCTCTGATGAACTGAAACTGGTTTTTCAACAGATTTGATTCTGCCCCCTCTCCAGCCCTTTTCACACCTCCTCAGAGCAGCTTCTCCCCCCCTGCCACATTCAGCCTGCTGAAGCAAACGACTCTATTCACAAAGACAAATGGTTGATTAACATGAGGCTTGTAGTTGTACCACAAACCATGTGCTTGCAATGGCCAACCTAGTGTGGGCAACATTCATGCACGTTTGATCAGAGGTCATGACCTTTCCTTCTCCAGTTGTCTTAAAACCTCATCAAAATCCAAGTGTTTTAGCTCAAATGAAAGCTACAATGTATTTTCGCTTAGCATATGGGGTGATCCAGCCAGCCCCTCACCTACCAAATTTAATGTTAATTTAATGAACAGAAGACCATAGCAAAACTGACAGGGTGTCTGAATGTATATGGGCTGTGGTGAAGCAATACAGCAAAGTCTCCTGTGCATAATCAAATTTTATTTCTCTGCCAATTTAAAAAATAAACAAAAAAAAACAAAACACTGTGCAGTACTTTGATTAAATGAATAATCGAGGCTCTCAGTCGCTGTCGCTCCGCTCTCCTCTTTGCAGCAGTCTCTTTCCGCTGGAGGGCAGAGGAACCTCATGTTTAACCGACCCCTTGGGCTGGTTTTGCTGTCTTTGTCCAGCAGCTCTAGACGAAAAAATAAAAATGTCCATCTTTGACATTTTAAAAACAGGTAAATGTTCTGTTAAGTACTTTTATGTTTCAAATAAATAAAGGAGCAACACCAAGAAAAATAAAAAAAAAAGATAACCAGTGGGATGTTGCTCTTCCATCCCTGAATGGCAGTCCACTCCTTTCTGGGGGTGGGACGATGGTGGAAGTGCACTGTGATGGAGAAAGAAAACAACCACAGTTAGTTCTTTCCAGGTTAATATTAATATCAATATTCAACAAAAGGAACAAGGAAAAGGGGGTGGTTTGTACCTGAGGTAGTGTTGATTAATACCAAGGGCGACGTCTGGCAAGGTTCCATAATGGCCCTTGTTCGTTGTCGCTGACGTCCGGCAAGGGCTCATAATGGCCCTTGTTCGTTTATATATATATATATATATATATATATATATATATACAGTACTTCAGATTATGTTTTGATCAGCACATCAGCAGCACATATTGGTCAAAGTTTCAAAACTGAATACATTTTTCAACTGGGAAATGGACATCTCAGTTTCAGCTTTGCCAATGTTGGTGCACAGATCTTTGAAGTGGTTAGGGTTAGTTATTTTTCCAGTTTTGAAAAAAATGATTCAGTCCACCAAAAATAAGATGTAATATATATATATATATATATATATATATATATAGGTGGTGATTTCCAGGACTAGTACGTTACTTGTCCTTCAACACAGTGCCATCTCACAAGCTCTCAGTCACAGGCTCCACACCTGGTGGTGTCCTTCCATCAGTTTCTTTAAGTAATTTCACTGGCGTTTTGGTCGCTTCAGAAAGCGGTTCACTTCGCCACAATCATAGTCATCATACCAGATGCCAAACACAGAATGTCCTCTTCAGGTCCACAACCTTCCCTTTTATGGAAAAAAAACAAATTCTCCCTGAAAGTTTGACATTCCATCTAAGTGGACACACTGGCGTTTTGTGGTTCACTTCTCCACAGTCATAATCATCGTAGCGTATTCCGTAGAGGTACACAACCTTCCCACTTGTGAAAAAAACAAATTTTGCCATTTGTTTTCATTGGTAAAAAAAAAAGTTTCATTCAAGATGAAATGTGAGATTTTCTGAAAGAAAATGGAGGACATGGAGGACACATGTTTAGTGTGATAACATTACACTTATTCATTGTAACAAAAAGCACTGTAACAGCTTTAAATACCAGATGCTTCTTCTGACCACTGGAATCTGCCAGGGATACTTCACATAAGCTTTGACAACAGATTGAAATGACTCTGGGTGAGGTAAAATGGTCATGAGATCTAAAATGTTACAAAAGATGGACAAACATCCAATAAATATGCCAGCCTTAATCTGTAAGATATTTAAATTGCACACAGAGGAAGTGTTTATGAGAGAGCACATACCTTGCTGCTGAAGACACAGTGCATGACTGACAAGGCAGAGAGCCAGAGTGAGGCTTTCCCTGTACTGCCTCCTAGTGGTAGAAAACACTTAGTAAAATTCTCCCTGAACCATCTCCCATTGAATGTAGTGAATGGACAAGATGAAATATGAATCAAATTTCCTTAAATAATAGGAGGAAGACAACTGTGTGTTTATTTGGACACTTCAGGGAATGGCCTTTCCAAAAATATACAACACGGCTGGAAAAGTGACACAAGGAAAAATCACAGTTAGTTCTTTCCAGGTTAATATTAATATCAATATTCAACAAAAGGAACAAGGAAAGTGGGGTTGTTTGTACCTGAGGTAGTGTTGATTAATGCCAAGGGCTCATAATGGCCCTTGTTCGTTGTCGCTGACGTCCGGGGTGACGGATGTTGAAGTGCTCACCTCAGGATCTGAATTCTCCTCCACGGTTTTCGTAAAATACAACTTCACCTGTATTTGAAGTAGCAGTTAGGTGTTGATTTCCAGGACTAGTACGTTACTTGTCCTTCAACACAGTGCCATCTCACAAGCTCTCAGTCACAGGCTCCACACCTGGTGGTGCCCTTCCATCAGTTTCTTTAAGTAATTTCACTGGCGTTTTGTGGTTCACTTCTCCACAGTCATAATCATCGTAGCGTATTCCGTAGAGGTACACAACCTTCCCACTTGTGAAAAAAACAAATTTTGCCATTTGTTTTCATTGGTAAAAAAAAAGTTTCTGGCTGGAATCCAACGGTTGACGGGAATCCGAGAGGGAAAAGACACAACTTGGTGAGTTAAAGTTTTCTTAAAAAGGCAACGAATGACTGAGGGTCATTGCGTGTTTTAAACCCTGCAGGTAAAAGTAAAGGGCAAAGAGGTCCTGAGACGCAGTTAAATTCCGCTGGGGTGGCGGAGCCCCCTGTCTTAAACAGTTAAATTCCGTAGGGCAGCGGAGCCCTCTGCGGCCTTGAAAAGGCTTTAAAGTTGCAACAAGAAAAACGTAAAACAAAAAGAGTGACTGTGAGTGTGAATGGAGGAAAAATACCACTAGGTATTTAACCTCATACTAAAAAGCAGGAGTTAAACAGTGGACCTTTGTGGATGCAAAGGCAAGAAGTTTCCACTCGAAAGAGTTGAAGTGAGACTTACCACAAAAGGGAAGTTTGAATCACTGTCCTGCTTTAATTTCCCAGTGTTTAGAACACCCTAGGTGTTATCTCACTGGACCAAAAAACATAAATTAGTGAAGAAAATAGATAAAGTAAAAATTGAAGAATATAGGTGGAGAACTTTAGATATAATTAAACTTTCATGCGAACATCACATAAACTTCCAGTTTTGTGATAGGACTAGATTAATGTTAATAGAAAATCAAAGAGTAGTAATAAAATTAGGAGAACTAAAACTAGCAGAGTTTTGGGAAAAAAAAGTTGTCCCTGCATGGGACATTTAAGAGTGAACTGTCCACAAAAAGACTGCAAAGAAAGTGTACCTCTAAAATAAATTAAAATGGGGAACAGAAACGGCAAAGGACAGCCCAGAGACAACTTACAGTGCAAAGATTGGAAATATATCGAAAAGAAAGACCCGCAAAAAGTAAAATACCTTGAAAAATGGATGAAAAAATACAACAATGATGGTAAATTAAATACCCAGAAATTAACCAAGTTACAAGAAGCAATTGCAAAAGGTAACAAAGATAATCCGAAGAAAATGTGCAAAGATGGATACGAGGATGTTAAATACTGGCTAGAAGCAGCACAAAAAAGAGAAGAAGGTGACAGGAAGAAAAAAGAAAGTGCAAAGAAGGAAAAGGAAGGTGCAGATAAATGTGGTAAGGCAGAGAGAAACAAGCAGTTAATGTTTCACAGAAAGGAGGATGAGAGTTTTGAGGCATACAGAATCAGAATGGAAAAAGTGTGACTAGACCAGGGTAACCCACAAAAACAACCTCAAAAACTAATCTACCGAGAGCCTGATCCTGAACCAGAAGAAATTTTAAATCTACAAGAAATTATGTCTGTAGACACCCCAAGACCAGAAATAACCTTATTGGTAAATGGAAAATCAATAACCTTTCTATGTGACACAGGAGCATGTAGAACAACATGCAGGGAGGCAATTCCTGGTGGTAAGCCAGGACCAAATACAGTAACTGTCGGATCTGCAAACGGTGACCTAAAAGAGGTAGCTGAATCAGAACCTGTCTGGATCAGAGACCCTGAAGGATGCTCAGGTCAACTTGCAATTTTAATGCTCCCAGGATGCCCAGTTAACCTCCTAGGAAGAGATGGGCTGTTATTGCTGGGATTAGCATTAGTTCCTACTCTTGAGGGGTACATTGCGGTAAAAAGGAGATCCGAGTTGGAAAGGGTTCTCCCCTTTATTTTTAGGGCCCGAAGCACTACAGTGCGTAGGACCCTATTGTTCTTCTAGTGTTTCTTTGGCGGTTTGGCGGTTTGTTTGGCGGTTTGTTTGGCGGTTTCTTTATTAGGGCCCGAGCCCGAAAAGGCAAAGGGCAGCGATCAGTGTGAAACACTGAACGCTGCCTTTGCCTTGCAGGGCAAAGGCCCTATTGTTCCTGCTCTGTTTCTTTCTTTATTTTTCTTACGCCAAATTGAACCTAAATTTGACCCCCTAAACATGCTCAAAAACTCACCAAATTTTGCACACACATCAGGACTGGCGAAAAATTTGATATTTTGGGGGAATTGCACATATGAATGGCAAAATGACTCAATAGCGCCACCTTAAAAGTTGGTCTTTAGTGGAGTTAATACGGCTAGTTTCACGTACAGCTATAAAATTTGGTACACAGGTACAGTAGCCCCAGACAAAAACAATACTGCTGTTGAAATTTTGAAAAAGCTCCACGGTGCCCCCTAGAAAACGTGGTGCGCAGGCATTGGAATTTAACGAACTCCTCCTAGGATTTTTATCCGATCTTCACCAAATTCGCTGTGTGGCATCTAGACCCATCCTGGATGAAAAGTTATTAAAATCTTGTGGCTGCGTCACACGGTGTGGGCGTGGCATGGCGTCCATTTTCACCAATTTTGCCACATGGAATGAAATGAGTTTTGGAGATGAAAGGATCCACCTAATATCACCAAATCCACACAAATCCTCACAAATCTCAAACGCTAAGGTTTAATATACAATTCAGGAATGGACGTGGTCAAACGGCTCCACAGCGCCCCCTGCAAATATTGAAATACTCATAAAAAATCACTGCTGTATCCTACAAACATGAAACTTGGTACATACATATAGAATCCCGAGTCCAACAAATTTGCAGAGTCGAAATTCAAATCGGCTCTATAGCGCCCCCTAGAAAAAGTCGTGTGGAGACATTGGAATTTAACGAACTCTTCCCAGGATTTGTATCCAATCTTCACCAAATTCGCTGTGTGGCATCTAGACCCATCCAAGAAGAAAAGTTATTAAAATCTCGTGGCTGCGTCACACGGTGTGGGCGTGGCATGGCGGTAATTTTGAGCAAACTTGCCATGTTGAACGAAATGAGATTTGGAGGTGAAGGGATCCATGTAAAATCACCAAATCCACACAAGTCCTCATTAATCTCAAGAACTAACATTTAATATGCAATTCATGAATGGACGTGTTCAAACGGCTCCACAGCGCCCCCTACAAATATTCAAATACTCATAAAAAATCACTGTTTTATTCTACAAACATGAAATTTGGAATACACACATACGAACCCGAGACCAACAGATTTACACAGTCGAAATTCTAATGAGCTCTACGGCGCCCCTAGACAAAGTCATTTGGACACATTGGAATTTAACGAACTCCTCCCAGGATTTTTATCCGATCTTCACCAAATTCGCAGTGTGGCATCTAGACCCTTCCAGGATGAAAAGTTATTAAAATCTCGTAGCTGCCTCACATGGTGTGGGCGTGGCATGGCAGCCATTTTGAGCGTGCGACCATGAAGTGTGAAATGCTCATAACTTCATTGCACATGATCAGATGTGAATGAAACTTGATATGTTTTATGACAGGCTATCCATCAACACTTGGGCGCAGCCAAACAGCTCCACAGCGCCCCCTAGAAATTTCAAAAATTCATATAAAATCACCGCTTTATCCTACAGACATGAAATTTGGTACATGTGCAGAGCAGTAACACAACTGTGTACTTTAAAGATTCCTATCATCTCCAAAGCGGCGGTGCGGGGGGGGGAGCGAGGGCCCGTCCGACGCTGCTTGCAGCTTTAATTAGGGCCCAAAGCACTACAGTGCGTAGGACCCTATTGTTCTTCTAGTGTTTCTTTGGCGGTTTGGCGGTTTGTTTGGCGGTTTGGCGGTTTCTTTTTCTTACGCCACTTTGAACCTCATTTGACCCCCTAAACATGCTCAAAAACTCACCAAATTTGGCACACACATCAAGACTGGTGAAAAATTTGATATTTTGGGGGAATTACACATATGAATGGCAAAATGACTCAACAGCGCCACCTAGAAAATTGGGCTTTAGTGGAGTTAATACGGCTAGTTTCACGTAAACTCATGAAACTTGGTACACAGGTACAGTAGCCCGAGACAAAAACATTCCTGCTTTTAAAATTTCAAAAAAGGCTCAACAGCGCCCCCTAGAGCACGAAGTGTGCAGGCATTGGAATTTATCGAACTCCTCCCAGGATTTTTATCCGATCTTCACCAAATTCGCTGTGTGGCATCTAGACTTCTCCAGGATGAAAAGTTATTAAAATCTTGTGGCTGCGTCACACGGTGTGGGCGTGGCATGGCGGCCATTTTGAACAAAAAAGCTAAACAGCGCCAACTACAACACGTGGTGCGCAGGCATTGGAATTTAACAAACTCCTCCCAGGATTTTTATCCAATTTTCACCAAATTCGCTGTGTGGCATTTACACCCCTCCAGGATGAAAAGTTATTAAAATCTCGTGGATACGTCACACGGTGTGGGCGTGGCATGCGGCCATTTTGAACAAAAAAGCTTAACCTCGCCCACTTCAACACGTGGTGCGCAGGCATTGGAATTTAACGAACTCCTCCCAGGATTTTTGGCCGATCTTCACCAAATTCGCTCTGTGGCATCTAGACCCCTCCAGGATGAAAAGTTATTAAATTCTTGTGGCTGCGTCACACGGTGTGGGCGTGGCATCGCGGCCATTTTGAACAAAAAAGCTTAACATTGTACAATGGAACACATTGTGCGCAGGCATTGTTATTTAACGAACTCCTCCCAGGATTTTTGTCCAATTTTCACCAAATTCACTGTGTGGCATCTACACCCCTCCAGGATGAAAAGTTATTAAATTCTCGTGGATACGTCACACGGTGTGGGCGTGGCATGGCGGCCATTTTGAACAAAAAAGCTTAACCTCGCCCACTTCAACACGTGGTGCGCAGGCATTGGAATTTAACGAACTCCTCCCAGGATTTTTGTCCAATCTTCACCAAATTCACTGTGTGGCATCTAGACCCCTCCAGGATGAAAAGTTATTAAATTCTCGTGGATACGTCACACGGTGTGGGCGTGGCATGGCGGCCATTTTGAACAAAATCGCCATGTGGAACGAATTGGGTTTTGGAGGTGAAGGGATCCATGTAAAATCACCAAATCCACACAAATCCTCATTAATCTCAAGACCTAATATTTAATATACAATTCAGGAATGGACGTGGTCAAACGGCTCCACAGCGCCCCCTAGAAATATTCAAATACTCAAATAAAATCACTGCTTTATCCTACAAACATAAAATTTGGTACATACATATAGTATCCCAAGACCAACAGATTTGCACAGTCGAAATTCTAATCGGCTCTACGGCGCCCCCTAGACAAGGTCGTGTGGAGAGGAATGCGGTGAGGAGCGAGGGCCCGTCTGACGCTGCTTGCAGCTTTAATTTTTCTTACGCCACTTTGAACCTCAATTTGACCCCCTAAACATGCTCAAAAACTCACCAAATTTGGCAGACACATCAGGACTGGTGAAAAATTTGATATTTTTGGGGAATTACACATATGAATGGCAAAATGACTCAATAGCGCCACCTAGAAAATTGTGCTTTAGTGGAGTAAATACGGCTAGTTTCACGTAAACTCATGAAATTTGGTACACAGGTACAGTAGCCCAAGACAAAAAAATTCCTGCTGTTGAAATTTCAAAAAAAGCTCAACAGCGCCCCCTACAGCATGTGGTGCGCAGGCATTGGAATTTAACGAACTCCTCCCAGGATTTTTATCCGATCTTCACCAAATTCGCTGTGTGGCATCTAGACCCCTCCAGGATGAAAAGTTATTAAAATCTTGTGGCTGCTTCACACGGTGTGGGCGTGGCATGGCGGCCATTTTGAACAAAAAAGCTAAACAGCGCCAACTACAACACGTAGTGTGCAGGCATTGGAATTTAACAAACTCCTCCCAGGATTTTTATCCGATCTTCACCAAATTTGCTGTGTGGCATCTAGACCCCTCCAGGATGAAAAATTATTAAAATCTTGTGGCTGCGTCACACGGTGTGGGCGTGGCATGGCGGCCATTTTGAACAAAAAAGCTCAACAGCGCCAACTAGAACATGTGGTGCGCAGGCATTGGAATTTAACGAACTCCTCCCAGGATTTTTATCCGATCTTCACCAAATTCACTGTGTGGCATCTAGACCCCTCCAGGATGAAAAGTTATTAAAATCTAGTAGCTACGTCACACGGTGTGGGCGTGGCATGGCGGCCATTTTGAACAAAAAGCTTAAGATTGTACAATGGAACAAGTGCGCAGGCATTGGAAATTAACGAACTTCTCCCAGGATTTTTGTTCGATCTTCACCAAATTCACTGTGTGGCATCTAGACCCCTCCAGGATGAAAAGTTATTAAAATCTAGTAGCTACGTCACACGGTGTGGGCGTGGCATGGCGGCCATTTTGAACAAAATCGCCATGTGGAACGAAATTGGTTTTGGAGGTGAAGTGATACATGTAAAATCACCAAATCCACACAAAACCTCATTAATCTCAAGATCTAATATTTAATATACAATTCACAAATGGGCGTGGTCAAACGGCTCCACAGCGCCCCCTAGAAATATTCAAATACTCATATAAAATCATTGCTTTATCCTACAAACATGAAATTTGGTACACACATATAGTATCCCAAAACCAACAGATTTGCACAGGCAAAATTCTAATCGGCTCTACGGCGCCGCCTAGACAAGGTTGTGTGGAGAGGAGAATGATCAGGAGCGAGGGCCCGTTTGACGCTGCTTGCAGCTTTAATTAATATTTGTATTACAAGGGACAGGAACTCCGCGTTTTTATTATTCACTTGATGTCCCTAATAAACCTCCACACAGTACAGGAACAGAACTCATAAATGAAGGAAGGCAAGCTATTTTAACCCCACAGGATGTGATGTCACCTGATGACTTGCACATCACAATGTGGTACAAAAATACTTCAGGGCCAGACAAAGATTATGAGAAAAAGCTGAGGCAACTAACCCCAACCAAAGTAACAGTCAACTACATGTACTCTGACGCAAAAAACAGCTCCGTAGCTGGAGTCACACTGAGCCCTGAAATCCAAAAACTTTTCAAAATGTGGATTTCTCCTCATATATCTTTGTATAAAAGCAAAAACCTACAGTGGAAAGACCTGGGGAAGATGGTATATGATGGGGAAAAAGCAACTGATTGGGTTCCTACATCTGTAAACACATGGGCCAGTGCAGCGACAGGATTAACAAGAAAATCTTTGTTTTGGACAATACGGGTGCATGAGGGAACGCACATGCACACCAAAAGAGATGTGAGATATATTGTTAACTGAGAAAGAGGAAAAACTGTTGCAAGACGTACGAAAATATGGCTAAATGCAGAAGTGATCTAAAAGATCAACCTTTGAGAAAAGGGAAAGTTCTTTATGTTGATGGATCATCAAAAAAGAACGAACAAGGAAAAACCTTAACAGGTTATGCTGTTGTAACACAAGACAAAATATTGAAAGCAGAACAGTTACCTTCAAACTACTCAGCGCAAGCAGCAGAACTAGTGGCACTAACGGAAGCATGTAAACTAATGACAAAAAATGCAGTGACAATATATACGGATGGCCAGTATGCTTATGCTACCGTGCATACATTTGCTCAATATTGGCAAAACAGAGGAATGGTGACGTCAACAGGGAAACCAGTAACACATGCTCAGTTGTTAACTGAGCTACTAAAAGCAGTAAAACTCCCTGAAGAACTAGCGGTATGCAAATGTGCTGCACACACTGGAAATAAAGACGAGGTCTCATTAGGAAATGCATTTGCTGATAAAACAGCCAAAGAGGCAGCAGAAGGCGGAATTCAAGTGTTAACTTTCGAGCAAAGTGGACTCTTAACTACTGACGTGTTAAAAGATATGCAAATCCAAAGCCTACAAAGATACTGGAGAGACAGAAGAAAGAAAATACTGATGACGTTCCTTCTGTCTCCCAGCAGGATACTCCATTAGTGGAACCAGGAGACTGGGTTCTAATAAGGAGCATCAAGAAGAAACACTGGTACTCCCCTAAATGGGAAGGACCTTACCAGGTCCCTCTTACTTTGGTGAATTTGGCCAGGCTGCACCTCTGCCTTTCATCCACATCCCGTTCAGGATGCCAGGCTACTACCCTAGCAGCTACCCTGAACCCTTCAGACCTTCTCTTCAACATGCCGTGGTTTCCACCTGTAGCTGCTGGGCTTTACAGCGACGGCCTCTGCGGACCCCTGATGTTCCCTCATTTCCAGCCTGGTGGTGTGCATCCAACTCCTCCACCAGAACCACAGAGCAGCGAGCATTCTGGGGTCGATACCACGATGTGGGATTCGTGGTTGGATGCCTTCGGAAAGTACCGACTGTTGGTGTCCTCAGTATTAATGTCGTTGGCCGTGTTTGCGGCAGTACTGACACTGTGTGGTTGTTGTTGTATTCCATGTCTGCGTGCTCTTCTTAACCGTCTCATCACCACAGCTATTTCGCCCATGGAACAGCACATGGCGCAGACGTATCCCCTTCTAGGAGCAAGCCGTGACTCTGATGATGAAAATCCTCATTTCCCCGACCTGTGCCCCGATCCTGGGGATTATGATGGATAAGTTTTTTTATTCCAATATCAAGATTTACCTCTGAGTGTAAGTGTATTTGTTCTTATAAACATGATCTTACAGCCGAAAATCTGACCGAAGTGGCTGATTAAGTGATGTGAGAATTTAAGCAAATATATGATAAACAGGGGGGAAATGTTGGAATAATTGTACATAGAAGTTATCTTACATTTGCTTATACTGTTTGCGATATATAGATGTGTGTGTGCAGGATGTGTGCAAACTGTATTTCAGGCTCACATGCAAACTCAAGGACAAGGAACACGGTGAAGCGGCATTGAAGAGATATGGAGAAGTGTGCAGCCTTGGACTGAATGAAGACACCTGGTGCAGACCAGGACATTCGCATAACCTTGATTAGATAGAGATAATCTGAAGGATGTAGCCTGCGTGTTCCCCAACCTTTAGAAGGCTGCATCTGTTTTGTAACTAGGGACCACCCTAAGGAAATAAAAGAAGAGGGTTCGGCAGAGCGTTTTCAGAGCGGGTTGGAGAGTGTAACTGAACACGACTCTGTCCGTTCTCCTCGCGAGTAAAAAGAACTCTAACTCTGTGTCTTCTCTCTTTGTGTGTGTGTTTTAATAGTGTTTTAGGTTGTTTGAACCTGACACTTTCCATTGGTGTATTACACTAAAACATCTGATAATCTAGTGGGGAGTAACAAGTGAATTTGTACTCCCTTTGACTTGTGATCCATTTCTCCCATGCGGGGGATGTTTCTGCATTTGTGCTGAAACTTCCCCACTTAAGTAAATGGGTCATCCCATAGGCCCCAGTTCTCCAAGCTGTTGTCACCTGTCACAGTGTTTAATATGAACAAGTGTTGGCTCTTTGGAAAGGTCACAATCTGAGCTTTACACTGATGTGTAACACTAAAGGATCTGCACAAGCTAGCTGGTAAAAACAGGCAGTCCAATATTTCAAGATTTGGGCCCTCTGACCACAACTGCTACAAAATAGCCCACACTACAGTGGTCATTGTGAGCACATGGTTTGTGGCACAACTACAAGTTTACTGTTGCTACAAAGGCCAGAATTTAAGCTTTCATTTGAGCTAAAACACTTGAATTTTGATGAGGTTTTAGGACAACTGGAGCAGGAAAGGTTTTGACCTCTGGTCTCTGAGGAAAAGTGCATGAATATAGCCCACACTACACTGGCCATTGTCAACACATGGTTTGTGGCACAACTACAAGTTTACTGTTGCTACAAAGGCCAGAATTTAAGCTTCCATTTGAGCTAGAACACTTGAATTTTGATGAGGTGTTAAGACAACTGGAGCAGGAAAGGTTTTGACCTCTGGTCTCTGAGGAAAAGTGCATGAATGTAGCCCACACTACAGTGGCCATTGTCAACACATGGTTTGTGGCACAACTACAAGTTTACTGTTGCTACAAAGGCCAGAATTTAAGCTTTCATTTGAGCTAGAACACTTGAATTTCGATGAGGTTTTAACACAACTGGAGCAGGAAATGTGTATTTATCAAGCCGATGCTGGACGGCGTCTGAAAGTCACCAGTAATTAACTCCAATTCTGCAAGCTCTTGTAAACTGCCACAGTGTTTGACATGAACAAATGTGAGCTCTCTGGAAAGGTCACAATCCAAGCTTTGCATTGGTGTATTACACTAAAACATCTGATAATCTAGTGGGGAGTAACAAGTGAATTTGTACTCCCTTTGATTTGTGATCCATTTTTCCCATGTGGGGGATGTTTCTGCATTTGTGCTGAAACTTCCCCACTTAAGTAAATGGGTCATCCCATAGGCCCCAGTTATAAAACCTCTTGTCATCTGCCACAGTGTTTGACATGAACAAGTGTTGGCTCTTTGGAAAGGTCACAATCTGAGCTTTACACTGATGTGTAACACTAAAGGATCGGCACAAGCTTGCTGGTAAAAACAGGCAGTCCAATATTTCAAGATTTGGGCCCTCTGACCACAACTGCTACAAAAGAGCCCACACTAGACTGGCCATTGTGAGCACATGGTTTGTGGCACAACTACAAGTTTACTGTTGCTACAAAGGCCAGAATTTAGGCTTTCATTTGAGCTAAAACACTTGAATTTTGATGAGGTTTTAAGACAACTGGAGCAGGAAAGGTCATGACCTCTGGCCTCTGAGCAAACGTGCACGAATGTTGGGGTCAGAGCTCAATCCAGCCAGTCAAGGTTGAGACCTTCTCGTTCGTGCACGAACCAGCGCTCGTGTATGCTACACCTGTGTGATCAGTGGTGAACAGTTTTGATTCTGCCCCATCTCCAGCCCTCACCCGCCCTGCCCCCTCTTCACACCTCCTCAGAGCAGCTTCTCCCCCCACCCCCTGCCAGACTCAGCCTGCTGAAGGAAACCACTCTATTCCTTGTGAGGGATAGAAACAAGACAAATGGTTGATTAACATGAAGCTTGTGGCTCTGATGAACTGAATACAATACTGAAATACACGAACCAGCTCTCGTGTATGCTACACCCGTGTGATCAGTGGCGATGCTAGATGCTAATAATCGGAATCACAGTCAGTTTATTAAGTTATTAAGCTGTTTATTTAGCTTAAACAGTAAAAATATAACAGTACAAGTTGGTTATAATAAAAGTATTTACAAAAAATAGAAAAAAATGTAAAAAAAAAAAAAAAGACAATATTTACAATATTTACAATACTATTTACAAAACAAGGGGGCAAGGGAAGGGAAGAGAAGATCAATCGAGCCAGTCAAGGTCGAGACCTTCTCCCCCAAATTCCCTCTTGCTCACCCCATAATTAAATAGGATTTCTTGTCCTGCTGCAATCGTTTGTGTTGCTATTAATAGCAGCACATCTCTGTCTCCACTCTCGAACTGTAATTTAAACAGTCTTGGCCGCACGTTGGCCTTTTTTCTTGAGTGGTTGACCAGCCTCCCAAAGGTCTGTCTGTCAGGGTGACAGGGGCACCTCTCCAGATGTGCGTCAATGCATATTTTTTCCCCAGAACTGTTCTTTAAAAAGAACATGTATCCTGTCTCCTCGGGGATGGTGGAGGCGTGTATTTTAAGTCCTTCTTCGTGTGTGACTACCTCCCCATGGTAGTCACATACAACTTCCCCCGCCGTGAAGGTGCGGGTGGTTTGTATCATTCTCCCCTTTTTCTCGCTGTGGCCGATGACTAGCCCCTTCCACCGCTGGGAGCTTACCAGCTTGCGGATTGGCACCGAAGTGGCAATGTCCTGCAGGTCACCCGTTGGCTTCCAGGCTTCGAGGATTTTGGAAGCAGGCGGGATGTTTCGGTTCCATCCCTGCTCTGCAATCCACTTCTCCACTCGGCTTTCGGTGGGGAGACGACGGGGGAATTGCGCTGTGGGGAGAATAAAAATATCCAAAGTTAGTCTTTGCCATTCAGAAATCTGCAAAGGCAGGGACAGAATACTTTTGTCCCGGTTAATATTCAGAATTCTGGTTTAGAAAATATACTGACCGGCAACGTGCTCAATCCGGAGCTTCATTTGCGCTTTCAACCAGCGCTCATAAAACTTCCGCTGGTTTTCTTTGCAGCATGCACCCACCCGGTCTCCAAGGGAGGGCACCTTGCCATCCACTCCAACCGGATACGCTTTAATAAAAGCGTTCCACTCCCCCTCTATGTCCATCTGGGGGTTCCGGGAGTTTGGATGGGCCCGGGTGGATGGCCCTTCTTCACTGTCCACGCTGAATAAAAAGAAAAATAAAATAGGTCAGCGTCTGATATGCAATGAAGTCCACTGTGTGTGCACACTGTTTTAGTAACAAATGATCTGCTTACTTTCTCAAGCGGTTGATCAGCTCCAGTGACTTCATGAGGTAGCCACTTTGTTTCATGCGGTAGTGTTTTTCCGCGGTTGATGTGCTATGACTGAGGTAGTCCGCAACCATTGCCTTCTCGGCATCTGTCATGTCCTTCTTGGAGGCTGTCTCAATCACCCGTCTCGCCATTTGGCTCGTCACAGGTGTGAGACTGTATCTAAAATGAGAGTGAAGAGTAAATTGTAAATGACAGCTCTCATCCCTCCTACTATTAGGTTACTTAACTTAGATGACAAGTAGCAGCTTATCCCATCATAAAGATGTACTTACTTTTTGTGCAGCCTGGCCAAATCATTTGAACAATTATGTATTGGGCGGCCAGATGTGGAGATGAAAAAGCGTTCCTGGGGGTCTTCCTCCACTCTATCCGCCTCTGAGCATGCCCGGGACCTTTTGGTGTTTTTCAGCTGGTCCCTCACATGCTCAGCATAATTGTGGAACCACTGTGTGGAGAAAAAAAAAAGGTACAGATGTCAGATTCTAATTCTGGATTTTTACAGAGAGAGTAATCTTGAAAAATTAAGTCAACTTACGTCCTCCTCTTCTGGGCTCAGAATAAAGCTTGCCACCTGATGTGTGCCAGTCTTGTGTTCTTTCACCGAGATGACAACATGCTCCCTTTCTAACTTCCTCCTGTTCGTCCACTCCTCCATCTGCATAAAACACACACATGCCATCCCATTAATTGATGATCTCACTGTTGTGTTCACATGAAAAATTCCTAAATAAAAAAAATTAAATCACCACACTCACCGTCATGTGCTCCACCACCCCGGGCCTCTGGAGGTGCTTGAGGACCACTATTGCCTCCAAGTAATACAAATAAATGAGGCACTCGGAGGTCTCAAGCTGGCAGTTGTTTCTGGAGTCGTATATTTTGCCAAGAACGACCAGAAAGTCTTTCTTGGCTGCATCCAGGACCGCTGTGCAGTCATTCGGGGTGGTCATGAGGTCTAAACGGATGATTCTTTCACTGTGAAAGTACAAAATAAAATTACTCAAACTGCTCAAGCTTTTGCACGGTGCACGTGTTAGTAAAAGACTTTTAGAAAGACATTGCACGTACCGCTTTGCCACAATTTCTTTGCCGACGCCCTTCGCCAGTTGTGTTTGGAGCGAGCCAATGTACGCCGTGTATTTGATGGCTTGCTGCCACAGATTTGCGTCGATCCGGTCCAAGTCGGTGTTGGTGGTCCTGTGTTTCAGGAATCTGTTCCAAGTAAAAACACAGTGGACACATTTGTAAGCAAAACGAAAATACAAGTCAATCAGTTATCACACAAACAACAACTGAGCAACTGTTTCTGTGAGAGGCCCTGAATTTCAACAATTTTCTACAATTTCTACAATTTGCAATTCTGTTTTTTGAAATGAAAGGCTTGTAATTCACATGGAGAAAAATGAATGTTACAAACCTCTTCAAGCTCTTCAGGTAGTTGAGCTGTGTCTGTTTGGTGAGGTTGGCATCTGTGAGCTTCCTCAGATATCCCTGAGTCTTCTCTCGTTCATGTACAAACATGAGGGAGGGTTCAGCTGGGTCCATGTAATAGAGGAACCGTGCCACGTTCTCAACCTGAGGAGAAACAAAACACAAATGTTACACATTTACAGCAAATGTCTTTGCAGTCATGGCTATATTGAAACAAATATATGATTCAGCTTTTGATGGAATTGCTCACCTCCTGCTTGAAATTCTCGATGTCAAGGTCCCTTTGCAGGTGCGTGGCAAACTCTTTTAAAAGAGGATGATCCAGGGAGTGTTTTTTATAGAGGCCCATATCAGCCATCCGGGCCCTCTTACTGTCTTTCCACCCCGGGTTGCGGTCGCTGCAATTAGAAAAATCACACTACAGTTAGGATCATGCCAATGCCAATTCTCACACACATACACAAAGAAATGCAAACACCAGAAGTTTGTTGAGGTGAATGAGCTCTTACCACTGAAAAGTCTCCCCACTGCTCTCGCTTGCCACATCGCTGACTCCTGACTCCTCAGGGGAGTGAGGCCGGCCCGTGGCAGTGGCAGTGGAAGGCCCGGCTTGTGCATCGGGGAGCTGGGCGGCGGTGGATGGGGTTGGCACATTGATGACCACATTGTTTCTGCTTTGCAGCTCCTCAATCAGCCTTTAAAATTAAAAGACACAGTTAGCACTGTTCATCCACTGAAAGAAGAAATTACTGATTAAAACTAATTGTTTTTGCCACATACCTCTTGAGGGGGTCTTTGGTGGCCATTATGTCCTGGAGGAGTTGATAAGTATAAACGCGCCCAGTCCTCAGCAGCGCACTGGCCTCTTCTTTGGCCTTTTCGACGACACTAGTCCTGTCGTCTTTGGCTGTATTTTTCATGCATGTGCGTTCAAGATGCACCGAGAGGCATTCCTGGCTCTTGTTGCAGAACGGGCACAAGAGGTAGTGGCGGTTGGGCACGGGCTTGGGAACACTGCAAGGCAAAATATCATAATATTAATATTTGGAACACATAACATCAAAATTAAAGACAAAAAACAACACTTAAAAACAATTGCACAAAGAACCATTGTATTTAACTCAAAATAATAAGAAAAACTTTGTAATAAATATACCTGAAATAACTCAGCAAACTATGGCCCTTGGCATTTACTGTGGCTCAACTATGTTGTAACCCTTTTTCCCCAGAAAAAAAAAGAAAGGAGTTTGTTTTTACCGTTTTGGAGGCATGGTCAAAATCCCAATGTGATAACAGCAGAAAAACAGCAGCAGGAAAAATCACAGAAGCTCTGGACGTGTTGCTCTCACTGTAGAAAACAAGTGAATGAGACTCTGGGCTGGGCTCAGCTTTATAAGACCGTACCTGAGCCCAACCCATTATCATTAGCATTTGTATTGCTGGACTAGACAACTTTCAACAAAAGTGCAGAAACATCTCCCACATGGGGAATGGCTGTAAGACCCTGAACCCAACCCATTATCATTAGCATTTGTATTGCTGGACTAGACGACTTTCAACAAAAGTGCAGAAACATCTCCCACATGGGGAATGGCTGTAAGACCCTACCTGAGCCCAACCCATTATCATTAGCATTTGTATTGCTGGACTAGACGACTTTCAACAAAAATGCAGAAACATCTCCCACATGGGGAATGGCTGTAAGACCCTCCCTGAGGATTATCGTTAGCATTTGTATAGCTGGACTAGAGACACTGCAATGTGCTTCTGACTGTCTTAAAGTCAGACAGAGACTTGTAGTATTGAAGCATTTTAAAGTAAAGAATGTTGATTTTAAAATTTTATATGTGTAAAGAATTGCTTTGAACAGCAATATAAGCAAACTGGATAACCAAATATAACTTGCCTAACCCTACCTGTCAAGTCCAAATATGTAAAAATAAATTCAGAGAATTTAAGAAAAACTAATAAGACAAAGCTGTTTAACTCATTATACTACTATATATATGTATATATACATATGTATATATATATATATATGTATATATGTAGTACAGGCCAAAGAGGGTGGCTTTTTTGAAGAAACTAGAATATAAAACATGTTTTCAGCAGTTTCACCTTTTATGGCGAATCTGTGAGCATGACAAGGCACATTTTTGAACCCAAGAGCAGGTAAAGGTTGCTGTTTTTCTCCAGCTTCCATTCTTTATGTTGACTCTCTG
>JAMOIN010000180.1:70000-77500 GCA_024666655.1 Dascyllus trimaculatus
CTCTAAGCTTTAATTTGAGGCAAAACACTTGAATTTTGATGAGGTTTTAAGATAACTGGAGCGGGAAATGTTTATTTATCAAGCCGATGCTGGACGGCCTCTGAAAGTCACCAGTAATTAACTCCAATTCTCCAAGCTCTTGTAAACTGCCACAGTGTTTGACATGAACAAATGTGAGCTCTTTGGAAAGGTCACAATCTGAGCTTTACACTGATGTGTAACACTAAAGGATCGGCACAAGCTTGCTGGTAAAAACAGGCAGTCCAATATTTCAAGATTTGGGCCCTCTTACCACAACTGCTACAAAATAGCCCACACTACACGGGCCATTGTAAGCACATGGTTTGTGGCACAACTACAAGTTTACTGTTGCTACAAAGGCCAGAATTTAAGCTTTCATTTGAGCTAAAACACTTGAATTTTGATGAGGTTTTAGGACAACTGGAGCAGGAAAGGTTTTGACCTCTGGTCTCTGAGGAAAAGTGCATGAATATAGCCCACACTACAGTGGCCATTGTCAACACATGGTTTGTGGCACAACTACAAGTTTACTGTTGCTACAAAGGCCAGAAGTTAAGCTTTCATTTGAGCTAGAACACTTGAATTTTGATGAGGTTTTAAGACAACTGGAGCAGGAAATGTGTATTTATCAAGCCGGTGCTGGACGGCCTTTTAAAGTCACCAGTAATTAACCCCAATTCTCCAAGCTGTTGTCACCGGCCACAGTATTTGACATGAACAAATGTGGGCTCTTTGGAAAGGTCACAATCTGAGCTTTACACTGATGTGTAACACTAAAGGATCTGATAATCTAGTAGGGAGTAACAAGTGAATTTGTACTCCCTTTGATTTGTGATCCATTTTTCCCATGTGGGGGATGTTTCTGCATTTGTGCTGAAACTTCCCCACTTAAGTAAATGGGTCATCCCATAGGCCCCAGTTATAAAACCTCTTGTCATCTGCCACAGTGTTTGACATGAACAAGTGTTGGCTCTTTGGAAAGGTCACAATCTGAGCTTTACACTGATGTGTAACACTAAAGGATCGGCACAAGCTTGCTGGTAAAAACAGGCAGTCCAATATTTCAAGATTTGGGCCCTCTGACCACAACTGCTACAAAATAGCCCACACTAGACTGGCCATTGTGAACACATGGTTTGTGGCACAACTACAAGTTTACTGTTGCTACAAAGGCCAGAATTTAGGCTTTCATTTGAGCTAAAACACTTGGATTTTGATGAGGTTTTAGGACAACTGGAGCAGGAAAGGTTTTGACCTCTGGCCTCTGAGCAAACGTGCACGAATGTTGGGGTCAGAGCTCAATCCAGCCAGTCAAGGTTGAGACCTTCTCGTTCGTGCACGAACCAGCGCTCGTGTATGCTACACCTGTGTGATCAGTGGTGAACAGTTTTGATTCTGCCCCATCTCCAGCCCTCACCCGCCCTGCCCCCTCTTCACACCTCCTCAGAGCAGCTTCTCCCCCACCCCCTGCCAGACTCAGCCTGCTGAAGGAAACCACTCTATTCCTTGTGAGGGATAGAAACAAGACAAATGGTTGATTAACATGAAGCTTGTGGCTCTGATGAACTGAATACAATACTGAAATACACGAACCAGCTCTCGTGTATGCTACACCCGTGTGATCAGTGGCGATGCTAGATGCTAATAATCGGAATCACAGTCAGTTTATTAAGTTATTAAGCTGTTTATTTAGCTTAAACAGTAAAAATATAACAGTACAAGTTGGTTATAATAAAAGTATTTACAAAAAATAGAAAAAAATGTAAAAAAAAAAAAAAAGAAGACAATATTTACAATATTTACAATACTATTTACAAAACAAGGGGGCAAGGGAAGGGAAGAGAAGATCAATCGAGCCAGTCAAGGTCGAGACCTTCTCCCCCAAATTCCCTCTTGCTCACCCCATAATTAAATAGGATTTCTTGTCCTGCTGCAATCGTTTGTGTTGCTATTAATAGCAGCACATCTCTGTCTCCACTCTCGAACTGTAATTTAAACAGTCTTGGCCGCACGTTGGCCTTTTTTCTTGAGTGGTTGACCAGCCTCCCAAAGGTCTGTCTGTCAGGGTGACAGGGGCACCTCTCCAGATGTGCGTCAATGCATATTTTTTCCCCAGAACTGTTCTTTAAAAAGAACATGTATCCTGTCTCCTCGGGGATGGTGGAGGCGTGTATTTTAAGTCCTTCTTCGTGTGTGACTACCTCCCCATGGTAGTCACATACAACTTCCCCCGCCGTGAAGGTGCGGGTGGTTTGTATCATTCTCCCCTTTTTCTCGCTGTGGCCGATGACTAGCCCCTTCCACCGCTGGGAGCTTACCAGCTTGCGGATTGGCACCGAAGTGGCAATGTCCTGCAGGTCACCCGTTGGCTTCCAGGCTTCGAGGATTTTGGAAGCAGGCGGGATGTTTCGGTTCCATCCCTGCTCTGCAATCCACTTCTCCACTCGGCTTTCGGTGGGGAGACGACGGGGGAATTGCGCTGTGGGGAGAATAAAAATATCCAAAGTTAGTCTTTGCCATTCAGAAATCTGCAAAGGCAGGGACAGAATACTTTTGTCCCGGTTAATATTCAGAATTCTGGTTTAGAAAATATACTGACCGGCAACGTGCTCAATCCGGAGCTTCATTTGCGCTTTCAACCAGCGCTCATAAAACTTCCGCTGGTTTTCTTTGCAGCATGCACCCACCCGGTCTGCAAGGGAGGGCACCTTGCCATCCACTCCAACCGGATACGCTTTAATAAAAGCGTTCCACTCCCCCTCTATGTCCATCTGGGGGTTCCGGGAGTTTGGATGGGCCCGGGTGGATGGCCCTTCTTCACTGTCCACGCTGAATAAAAAGAAAAATAAAATAGGTCAGCGTCTGATATGCAATGAAGTCCACTGTGTGTGCACACTGTTTTAGTAACAAATGATCTGCTTACTTTCTCAAGCGGTTGATCAGCTCCAGTGACTTCATGAGGTAGCCACTTTGTTTCATGCGGTAGTGTTTTTCCGCGGTTGATGTGCTATGACTGAGGTAGTCCGCAACCATTGCCTTCTCGGCATCTGTCATGTCCTTCTTGGAGGCTGTCTCAATCACCCGTCTCGCCATTTGGCTCGTCACAGGTGTGAGACTGTATCTAAAATGAGAGTGAAGAGTAAATTGTAAATGACAGCTCTCATCCCTCCTACTATTAGGTTACTTAACTTAGATGACAAGTAGCAGCTTATCCCATCATAAAGATGTACTTACTTTTTGTGCAGCCTGGCCAAATCATTTGAACAATTATGTATTGGGCGGCCAGATGTGGAGATGAAAAAGCGTTCCTGGGGGTCTTCCTCCACTCTATCCGCCTCTGAGCATGCCCGGGACCTTTTGGTGTTTTTCAGCTGGTCCCTCACATGCTCAGCATAATTGTGGAACCACTGTGTGGAGAAAAAAAAAAGGTACAGATGTCAGATTCTAATTCTGGATTTTTACAGAGAGAGTAATCTTGAAAAATTAAGTCAACTTACGTCCTCCTCTTCTGGGCTCAGAATAAAGCTTGCCACCTGATGTGTGCCAGTCTTGTGTTCTTTCACCGAGATGACAACATGCTCCCTTTCTAACTTCCTCCTGTTCGTCCACTCCTCCATCTGCATAAAACACACACATGCCATCCCATTAATTGATGATCTCACTGTTGTGTTCACATGAAAAATTCCTAAATAAAAAAAATTAAATCACCACACTCACCGTCATGTGCTCCACCACCCCGGGCCTCTGGAGGTGCTTGAGGACCACTATTGCCTCCAAGTAATACAAATAAATGAGGCACTCGGAGGTCTCAAGCTGGCAGTTGTTTCTGGAGTCGTATATTTTGCCAAGAACGACCAGAAAGTCTTTCTTGGCTGCATCCAGGACCGCTGTGCAGTCATTCGGGGTGGTCATGAGGTCTAAACGGATGATTCTTTCACTGTGAAAGTACAAAATAAAATTACTCAAACTGCTCAAGCTTTTGCACGGTGCACGTGTTAGTAAAAGACTTTTAGAAAGACATTGCACGTACCGCTTTGCCACAATTTCTTTGCCGACGCCCTTCGCCAGTTGTGTTTGGAGCGAGCCAATGTACGCCGTGTATTTGATGGCTTGCTGCCACAGATTTGCGTCGATCCGGTCCAAGTCGGTGTTGGTGGTCCTGTGTTTCAGGAATCTGTTCCAAGTAAAAACACAGTGGACACATTTGTAAGCAAAACGAAAATACAAGTCAATCAGTTATCACACAAACAACAACTGAGCAACTGTTTCTGTGAGAGGCCCTGAATTTCAACAATTTTCTACAATTTCTACAATTTGCAATTCTGTTTTTTGAAATGAAAGGCTTGTAATTCACATGGAGAAAAATGAATGTTACAAACCTCTTCAAGCTCTTCAGGTAGTTGAGCTGTGTCTGTTTGGTGAGGTTGGCATCTGTGAGCTTCCTCAGATATCCCTGAGTCTTCTCTCGTTCATGTACAAACATGAGGGAGGGTTCAGCTGGGTCCATGTAATAGAGGAACCGTGCCACGTTCTCAACCTGAGGAGAAACAAAACACAAATGTTACACATTTACAGCAAATGTCTTTGCAGTCATGGCTATATTGAAACAAATATATGATTCAGCTTTTGATGGAATTGCTCACCTCCTGCTTGAAATTCTCGATGTCAAGGTCCCTTTGCAGGTGCGTGGCAAACTCTTTTAAAAGAGGATGATCCAGGGAGTGTTTTTTATAGAGGCCCATATCAGCCATCCGGGCCCTCTTACTGTCTTTCCACCCCGGGTTGCGGTCGCTGCAATTAGAAAAATCACACTACAGTTAGGATCATGCCAATGCCAATTCTCACACACATACACAAAGAAATGCAAACACCAGAAGTTTGTTGAGGTGAATGAGCTCTTACCACTGAAAAGTCTCCCCACTGCTCTCGCTTGCCACATCGCTGACTCCTGACTCCTCAGGGGAGTGAGGCCGGCCCGTGGCAGTGGCAGTGGAAGGCCCGGCTTGTGCATCGGGGAGCTGGGCGGCGGTGGATGGGGTTGGCACATTGATGACCACATTGTTTCTGCTTTGCAGCTCCTCAATCAGCCTTTAAAATTAAAAGACACAGTTAGCACTGTTCATCCACTGAAAGAAGAAATTACTGATTAAAACTAATTGTTTTTGCCACATACCTCTTGAGGGGGTCTTTGGTGGCCATTATGTCCTGGAGGAGTTGATAAGTATAAACGCGCCCAGTCCTCAGCAGCGCACTGGCCTCTTCTTTGGCCTTTTCGACGACACTAGTCCTGTCGTCTTTGGCTGTATTTTTCATGCATGTGCGTTCAAGATGCACCGAGAGGCATTCCTGGCTCTTGTTGCAGAACGGGCACAAGAGGTAGTGGCGGTTGGGCACGGGCTTGGGAACACTGCAAGGCAAAATATCATAATATTAATATTTGGAACACATAACATCAAAATTAAAGACAAAAAACAACACTTAAAAACAATTGCACAAAGAACCATTGTATTTAACTCAAAATAATAAGAAAAACTTTGTAATAAATATACCTGAAATAACTCAGCAAACTATGGCCCTTGGCATTTACTGTGGCTCAACTATGTTGTAACCCTTTTTCCCCAGAAAAAAAAAGAAAGGAGTTTGTTCTTACCGTTTTGGAGGCATGGTCAAAATCCCAATGTGATAACAGCAGAAAAACAGCAGCAGGAAAAATCACAGAAGCTCTGGACGTGTTGCTCTCACTGTAGAAAACAAGTGAATGAGACTCTGGGCTGGGCTCAGCTTTATAAGACCGTACCTGAGCCCAACCCATTATCATTAGCATTTGTATTGCTGGACTAGACAACTTTCAACAAAAGTGCAGAAACATCTCCCACATGGGGAATGGCTGTAAGACCCTGAACCCAACCCATTATCATTAGCATTTGTATTGCTGGACTAGACGACTTTCAACAAAAGTGCAGAAACATCTCCCACATGGGGAATGGCTGTAAGACCCTACCTGAGCCCAACCCATTATCATTAGCATTTGTATTGCTGGACTAGACGACTTTCAACAAAAATGCAGAAACATCTCCCACATGGGGAATGGCTGTAAGACCCTCCCTGAGGATTATCGTTAGCATTTGTATAGCTGGACTAGAGACACTGCAATGTGCTTCTGACTGTCTTAAAGTCAGACAGAGACTTGTAGTATTGAAGCATTTTAAAGTAAAGAAAGTTGATTTTAAAATTTTATATGTGTAAAGAATTGCTTTGAACAGCAATATAAGCAAACTGGATAACCAAATATAACTTGCCTAACCCCACCTGTCAAGTCCAAATATGTAAAAATAAATTCAGAGAATTTAAGAAAAACTAATAAGACAAAGCTGTTTAACTCATTATACTACTATATATATGTATATATACATATGTATATATATATATATATGTATATATGTAGTACAGGCCAAAGAGGGTGGCTTTTTTGAAGAAACTAGAATATAAAACATGTTTTCAGCAGTTTCACCTTTTATGGCGAATCTGTGAGCATGACAAGGCACATTTTTGAACCCAAGAGCAGGTAAAGGTTGCTGTTTTTCTCCAGCTTCCATTCTTTATGTTGACTCTCTGTGTCTATCCTCATACTTAATGCCTCGACCGGGTTTTTTCTGGCTTAGAAGGAGCATTTCAGGGGTGGATATACATGACAGTATGACCTGTGTTACCTTATTTGATCTCAGCATTTTCCTGCTATTTCAGACCATTTAATGAACAAAAACAACATTTAATGCTTAAGTAAATGAAACCCCAATTCTGAAAAGGTAGTTGAAAAATTGTGAAAGACTGCTGAAGGAAACCACTCTATTCCTTGTGAGGGATAGAAACAAGACAAATGGTTGATTAACATGAAGCTTGTGGCTCTGATGAACTGAATCTGGTTTTTCAACAGTTTTGATTTCTTCCCCACCGAAGTAAATGGGTCATCCCATAGGCCCCAGTTATGACATGAACAAGTGTGGGCTCTTTGGAAAGGTCACAATCTGAGCTTTACACTGATGTGTGACACTAAAGGATCTGCACAACCTTGCTGGTAAAAACAGGCAGTCCAATATTTCAAGATTTGGGCCCTCTGACCACAACTGCCACAAAATAGCCCACACTACACTGGCCATTGTAAGCACATGGTTTGTGGCACAACTACAAGCTTGCTGTTGCTACAAAGGCCAGAATTTAAGCTTTCATTTGAGCTAAAACACTTGAATTTTGATGAGGTTTTAAGACAACTCGAGCAGGAAAGGTCATGACCTCTGGCCACTGATCAAAAGTGCATGAATGTTGCCCACACTAGGTTGGCCATTATAAGCACATGTTTTGTGGCACAACTACAAGTTTACTGTTGCTACAAAGGCCAGAAGTTAAGCTTTCATTTGAGCTAAAGAACTTGAATTTTGATGAGGTTTTAAGACAACTGGAGAAGGAAATGTGTATTTATCA
>JAMOIN010000180.1:82500-84849 GCA_024666655.1 Dascyllus trimaculatus
AAGCTTGCTGGTAAAAACAGGCAGTCCAATATTTCAAGATTTGGGCCCTCTGACCACAACTGCTACAAAATAGCCCACACTAGACTGGCCATTGTGAACACATGGTTTGTGGCACAACTACAAGTTTACTGTTGCTACAAAGGCCAGAATTTAGGCTTTCATTTGAGCTAAAACACTTGAATTTTGATGAGGTTTTAGGACAACTGGAGCAGGAAAGGTTTTGACCTCTGGCCTCTGAGCAAACGTGCACGAATGTTGGGGTCAGAGCTCAATCCAGCCAGTCAAGGTTGAGACCTTCTCGTTCGTGCACGAACCAGCGCTCGTGTATGCTACACCTGTGTGATCAGTGGTGAACAGTTTTGATTCTGCCCCATCTCCAGCCCTCACCCGCCCTGCCCCCTCTTCACACCTCCTCAGAGCAGCTTCTCCCCCACCCCCTGCCAGACTCAGCCTGCTGAAGGAAACCACTCTATTCCTTGTGAGGGATAGAAACAAGACAAATGGTTGATTAACATGAAGCTTGTGGCTCTGATGAACTGAATACAATACTGAAATACACGAACCAGCTCTCGTGTATGCTACACCCGTGTGATCAGTGGCGATGCTAGATGCTAATAATCGGAATCACAGTCAGTTTATTAAGTTATTAAGCTGTTTATTTAGCTTAAACAGTAAAAATATAACAGTACAAGTTGGTTATAATAAAAGTATTTACAAAAAATAGAAAAAAATGTAAAAAAAAAAAAAAGAAGACAATATTTACAATATTTACAATACTATTTACAAAACAAGGGGGCAAGGGAAGGGAAGAGAAGATCAATCGAGCCAGTCAAGGTCGAGACCTTCTCCCCCAAATTCCCTCTTGCTCACCCCATAATTAAATAGGATTTCTTGTCCTGCTGCAATCGTTTGTGTTGCTATTAATAGCAGCACATCTCTGTCTCCACTCTCGAACTGTAATTTAAACAGTCTTGGCCGCACGTTGGCCTTTTTTCTTGAGTGGTTGACCAGCCTCCCAAAGGTCTGTCTGTCAGGGTGACAGGGGCACCTCTCCAGATGTGCGTCAATGCATATTTTTTCCCCAGAACTGTTCTTTAAAAAGAACATGTATCCTGTCTCCTCGGGGATGGTGGAGGCGTGTATTTTAAGTCCTTCTTCGTGTGTGACTACCTCCCCATGGTAGTCACATACAACTTCCCCCGCCGTGAAGGTGCGGGTGGTTTGTATCATTCTCCCCTTTTTCTCGCTGTGGCCGATGACTAGCCCCTTCCACCGCTGGGAGCTTACCAGCTTGCGGATTGGCACCGAAGTGGCAATGTCCTGCAGGTCACCCGTTGGCTTCCAGGCTTCGAGGATTTTGGAAGCAGGCGGGATGTTTCGGTTCCATCCCTGCTCTGCAATCCACTTCTCCACTCGGCTTTCGGTGGGGAGACGACGGGGGAATTGCGCTGTGGGGAGAATAAAAATATCCAAAGTTAGTCTTTGCCATTCAGAAATCTGCAAAGGCAGGGACAGAATACTTTTGTCCCGGTTAATATTCAGAATTCTGGTTTAGAAAATATACTGACCGGCAACGTGCTCAATCCGGAGCTTCATTTGCGCTTTCAACCAGCGCTCATAAAACTTCCGCTGGTTTTCTTTGCAGCATGCACCCACCCGGTCTCCAAGGGAGGGCACCTTGCCATCCACTCCAACCGGATACGCTTTAATAAAAGCGTTCCACTCCCCCTCTATGTCCATCTGGGGGTTCCGGGAGTTTGGATGGGCCCGGGTGGATGGCCCTTCTTCACTGTCCACGCTGAATAAAAAGAAAAATAAAATAGGTCAGCGTCTGATATGCAATGAAGTCCACTGTGTGTGCACACTGTTTTAGTAACAAATGATCTGCTTACTTTCTCAAGCGGTTGATCAGCTCCAGTGACTTCATGAGGTAGCCACTTTGTTTCATGCGGTAGTGTTTTTCCGCGGTTGATGTGCTATGACTGAGGTAGTCCGCAACCATTGCCTTCTCGGCATCTGTCATGTCCTTCTTGGAGGCTGTCTCAATCACCCGTCTCGCCATTTGGCTCGTCACAGGTGTGAGACTGTATCTAAAATGAGAGTGAAGAGTAAATTGTAAATGACAGCTCTCATCCCTCCTACTATTAGGTTACTTAACTTAGATGACAAGTAGCAGCTTATCCCATCATAAAGATGTACTTACTTTTTGTGCAGCCTGGCCAAATCATTTGAACAATTATGTATTGGGCGGCCAGATGTGGAGATGAAAAAGCGTTCCTGGGGGTCTTCCTCCACTCTATCCGCCTCTGAGCATGCCCGGGACCTTTTGGTGTTTTTCAGCTGGTCCCT
>JAMOIN010000536.1:0-84656 GCA_024666655.1 Dascyllus trimaculatus
CTTCTCATTGGCTTTTCACACCACGTAGGTTTGTTGTTTTCGTGTGCACATATATTTTATCTGGGATGGGCAGCCCAGTTTGATTGTTTAGTCTATTTATTGTTTTATGTTTTTATTGTGTATTTTTGCTTTTAGCTCGATTATTTTTATCCAGTGTTTTGTCTTTTATCTTTGTTTTGATTTGATTTGATATGTTTCTGTATTAGATGATGGCCGACCAGTGTTTCAGGAGACCCCTGAGACCACCAGGCCCACAAGGCCTTCTCTCTCAGCCTGATGGTTTTGTTGACCGCTGGTGTCCACCAGCAGGTTTTAGTTTGATGTCATGACAGACACCATTGACCTTCTGGTCACAGCTCCTAACAGCTGCTTCTGTAATGGAGCCTTTGAACATGGACCACTGAACTCCATGTCCTCAACCTCCTCTGGGATGCAGGAGAAACTCTTTCAGAGGTGGAAGTTGAAGACCCCACAGACAGGGGCCTCCACCAGACGGTCCCAGTTCACCCTCACTACTCGTCTTCCCCTCCATCAGATCCAACTCACCACCAGGTGGTGCTCAGTTTAAAGTTCTGCTCCTCTCTTCACCAAGCGTCTGAGACATACGACCACAGGTCTGATGACACAACGACAAAGTCAATCATCGATCTGTGGTCTCAGGTGTTCTGGTACCAGTTACAGTTATGAGGCACCTTTTGCTCAAACATGTTCAATATCTTCAATCCATGATGAGCACAAAACAGAACACGACTCAGGTTCAGATCAGGCAGGCCGTTCTTTCCAATCAGCCCCTCCAGGTTTCTCTATCATTGCCCATGTTGACATCTCCCAGAAGAACTATGTAGTCCACAGACAGAACCCCTTCCAGGAACCCCCAGAGATTCTCAGAAGGTCAGGTACTCTGAGGTTCTGTTTGTTGCATAAAAACAAACATCAGTCAGAGTTCTCTCTTTGTGACAGACAGTCTCAGAGAGGAGAACCTTTGGTTCTCCATGGAGAACTCCAACAAAGCGGTGCTCCTCTGGGGTCTTGAGTATCCCCACACATGTCCAGCACCTCTGACCCTGGGTTACTCCAGAACTCAGTCCCTCTCCAGGAGATTGGTTCCAGAACCTTTGCTGTGTTTGGAGGTGAGCCCAACTATATCTAGTCTGTACTGGTCCACCTCCAGCAACAGCTCAGGTTCCTCTTCCACCACTGAGGTGACGTTCCACATCCTGATGACTTGTCTGTGCCACCATTGGGCGTCTTGCCTCGGTACCTGCTCCTGTCCACTGCCTGATCAGTACAGCTCCCAACTCCAATGTCCAACTTAAAACAACTCTAAACTCATCCTGGTGTTAGCTGAACACTTCATACACTTAAAACACGTCTGTACAATCATGAAACAGAAGCACAAATAAAGATGGAACCAGTCTGCTCACTGAGCTGCTCATAAACTGCTGCTTCAGACCTCATGTAAACTGTGTTTCCTGACTTTCTTTGTGTCCACATCACTGATTAATCATGTCTTTGTCTTCCAGCTGTCACCACCATGCAGGTGAAGGAAGACGATGACGCCGTTTTGAAGTGTTCCTTCGGCGCCACAAACATGGAGAACGGGGCGTTTGACTGGAAGAAAGATGTGGGTCCAAATAAGAAGGAGGTTTTCTTTTACTCTCAGGGCACTTATTATGGTCACGGACAAACAGGTCAAGATCCACAGTTTGAAGGTCGGGTCTTTCATTTTCCCCACCAACTCCAGTTTGGTAACGTCTCCATAAAGATTAAAAAAGCAAAGACGTCAGACAGTGGAACCTACTCCTGTTATTCCATATCCCCTCAGCCACAAATACGATCCAGCATCAGTCTGACTGTTGGTGAGTTCTTCCATCAGACGCTCATAAAACTGGGACTTTGGCTTGTTTTTGTAATTCTGGATTGTAAAAATATGTCTAATAAACACTTGTGAGTTTCTTTCCTCCAGTTTCACCTGTCTGCCACGTTGATAATATCACACAAACAGCTCTAACATGTGTTTTCTTTTCTCCTTTAGATCCTATCTTAAAACCCAGACCAGAGATAGAAGGTGAGTCCTGGTTCTGATGTTTACATGTCACCTGTATGTGATGAGATTCATCACTGACAGTTAAACACATTCACACATCAGCATCTCTGACATTTGGACCAGTTTACATCTTGGAGAAGGTTTGTAGAATATTATTTTATAAAAGAAGTGACCAGAAAGTGTATTTGAAGTGCATTAATCACATCTTACAGTTATCCAAAACTTCATTTAAATTACATCTGACGAATTTAATGCAGTTCATTAAACCCACTGATATGAATACTAATCAGTCCTGTAATATATCTTACTTTGATTAAAGCTCTTATGTATAGTTTAAAAAGTGTGTGTTTAGGTTTCTTATTGTTTTGGAGACTTAAGTTTGTTAAATGTTTTTTATTAATTCATTAATTTCTGATATTAATTCTACTCACAGTGACATCAAATGTTGTTATATTTGGCTAGTACGTTCTAATTGCAGTAATTTGAGGATCAATTTTCTATTTAAGCAGCATGATGAGGATATAAAAGGATTTTCATAATTTATTACACATTTTAAAAAATCACTTTAATGTTGTTTTGAGGAAACTGATTTTTCTGTAGCTCAACATCTTTTATCTTTCATTTCTATTCAGTTTGTATTCTGTCTATTTATGTTACTGTACATAATGTAGTGTTGTTTATGTGAACTGTATGTTCTAACACGGCAGTTTAAATTTGAGATGAATAAAATAATTAACCTGTTTATCTGTCTTGGCAACAAAAATGGGTTTCCACTCCTTCACTGTTTAAATGTCTTTGTATAAGTCAGAAATGTTTGCATTAAAAAAAATAAACAAAAGTAAAAAAAAAACAACTAAGAAGTGTAGTTAAGGCTATACTTTGCTTTTCTTGCTTTCCTTCTCTTTAAAACACTGTAATCCACATTTACAATCAGAACAGAGACATTTTACAAGTCAAATGTTTTGATTGTCTCATATAAACTGATATTTGTATTTACAGGTGCATCTCCAGAGCCCTATATAACAATACTTGAGGAAACACAGAACTCGGCACTGCTTCGGTGTATCGTTCGAGATGCTTTTCCAAAACCTGACGTTGTCTGGACGGATGGTGATGGAAACATCCTTCCTGCTGATGAACCAAAGGTCACAGAAAGAGAAGGAAACAAATCTGACACTGTCCTCAACATTACTGTGACCAAGACTGACCGCTACACCTGTGTGGCCACACAGAGGAAAATCTATCATCAGATTAATGGGTCAATCTTTGTGCGTTTGAATGGTGAGTAGTATTTTAATCTTAAAATTATTGAATTTATTCATGTGTCACTACTGTTCAAAAATGTGAATTTTGCTCAGACTGAACAAAAAATTTGGTCCAGAAGGAAACACATGAGGATAAATTCTGAAATAAGAAAACCCAAAAAACAGATGAATGTTTATCAGGTTAATACAAAGGAGTTACTGAATAAACAGAGAAAACATTCCATCAGTGCATTAACTGTGTCCAGTCTGAATTCAGCTCATTAATTATTCTCTTTGTGTGATAAATGACTACAGACAAGTGGGATTATTCTGGACTAAATGATCGGTACATTCATGATGCACAGTTACAGTCTGATGATGTTCTGAGTTTCAGAGAAAACATCTGTAATCTCTTTATATAATCTTGTGTTGCATAATAATAATTTGATCATTGAATAAGAAACCTTCATCCAGTTAAAACATTACTCTGATCATTGATCAGCTCTTTGACTCACACAGGTTTTCTCTTTAACTCACAGCAGCTTTGTAGCTTTTCTCCTGAATTATATTTAAACTCCTCATGTTGGTTTTCTGATTCTAGTTTGTTCTTCTTTTGAGAAATCTGCAGCTCTAAACCTGTTAATGTTTGGTCGTCTGCTGTCAGCTCCTCCTCTTTAATATGAACAAGCTCAGAGCAGGTTTATAAACTCTGTGAAATGACTGAGTTGATCACCAGCTTCATGTGGTTGTTCAGTTTAGTGAAGCCAGAAAACTAAACCACATCCTGGACATGTTGAACTGCTTCTTAGTTCAGACCTCAGATGAATCTGTTAGTTTGACAAGCAGGTTTATATGATGAGGGAGGTTCAATAACAGAAACAACTGGATGTAAACTGTCAGCTGAGTGTATTTAAACAGAAAAGCAGTAAAATATTTACATGGATTCATCAGCAGCTGAACAAGAACCTGATGAGGAGGAATTTTAAAGCCAGAAGAGACTCAAACTGTATTTAAACTGTGACCTGAACTTACTGAGGCTGTTCCAACATCCAGACTATCAAACTCTACAGTCTGACAGAAGAAGGTTTATTCAGTACCAGAACACAGTATGTCAGAAGTACCAGGATGTTCTACTGCATTCAGTCACATTCTCAGTTTGCTGCATGTTTTTCTGCTCATTCTGACCCACAATCCTCTGCAGCAGCAGATCAGCTGCAGACGTCACAGTGTCTCCTGGATTATAAAGAAGCTTTAGAAGCCAAGATGGTGGAAACTGAAACCATCCATACTGTGTGTACATAATGTGTAGAGTCTGTACTTTATCAGAACAGCTGCAGTACGAAGAGAAAGTGAAACAGAAAGTATGAGAGTTAAAGTTGTTTTAGTTCCAGCTGTGCAGTGAGAATCCTCCATGATGAACATTCATGTTAGTTTGACTTCCTCATCAGATTAATGTGAACATCCAGCATCAAACTGAGACTTAAAGTGAAAATAGAAATAAAGAGTTGATATTTTAAATGTTAATGATCCTCAACAAACGTTCACCACTTGTATATTTGCTGATGTCTGACTTGTGGTTTGTGTTAAATGTGACTCAGATCACTGGTTGAAGCTGTCAGAGCTGCTGTGTGATGTTTTAAACTGTGGAGACTCTAAATGAGGCTCCAGTGAGATTCAGTCCAGCATCAGTGAGTTAAGACAGTCTGTAGGTTTGTGTCTGCTGCCACAGGAGCAGAATAAACTCTGCTAGGTTTAGTATGAACTGATGTTTATGGACAGTTTGTTCTGCTAAAAAATGATCTTTAGATTCTGTCATTTGAAATCTGTGGTCTGAGCTCAACATGTTGTTTTGTGGTTCACTGATATTAAGAAGGAAATCCTCAGATCAGATCTACTTTATCTGGAGTTCAGATTTAACAGAGAAGAACAAAAGAACACAACAAGAACCAGAGTATAGAAGTAAAACCATGAATGGAGACATTACTGTCTAAAACACACGTTAATAAAAACCAGCAGCTTATTTCACAGATAAATAATGTAATTTATCCTGTTAAAGAGCTTTTTAATGAACAATAATGTGAGCAGCTGCTCTGTCTCAGTTTGTAGCCGTTCATCTTTTATAACTGTAGAAACTGTGTGGTGACGAGCTGATCAGACCTCAGAGGATCTGAGTCTATTTCAGGCTGGAAGATGAATTCTGCAGCAGAATAAATGATCAGACTCCCTTAAACATGTCCAGAAATGATCTTTAATCAGGTTTTGTTTGCTCAGATGGAAGAATTGTGACTAATATGGGTGAAAGTCAGTTTCTGAAATCTGCAGCCAAAACCTGAAAATGAGAATCTGAGCAGAAAATCAAGAAAAGTTCATTTATAAAACACATTTAATACACAAAGGGGATTCAAAGTGCTTTAATACAGAGAATTAAAATGATTAAAAAGAAAGAAAAACTGAGTAAAAATTCAAATTTTAAAAGGCTCAAACATAAAAATTAAAGATAAAATATAAAATAAATAAAATTACAGTCAAGTTTGAACCAAAAATGTGTTAAATTAATATGTAAAAGTGACACATTAACTAAAAGCAGACATTGTTCACTTTATTAAACACATGTTTGTGCTTTTATAAAAACATGTTTCATATTTCATGCTGTCTTTCACCTCTCTGGTCTTCCACATTCAGTTTTCTGGTAAATATGTGTTATTTTTTGACATCTGTGCGTCATTTTCTGTGTTATAAAAACTAAGATATTGGTGGATAGTTTGATCCAAGTCAGTTTTAAAATGGTTCTTTAGATATAACTAAGAAAATATGCACAGATCAACAGTTTACAGACAAACATAAACAGTTTAAATCAGGTTTACATGAAGGTTATCAGTGAACTACAGGATCATAAAACAACAATATGTGTCTCAAGTTTCTGTTTATTGCTGCTCTTTTTTTGTTTTATTTGCTTTTTAGAAACATTAAATTGTTGGTGTTTTTCATAATAAAGCACCTTGTAAATGAAGTTATCAGTGTTTAATATGTGGGATGATTCAGTGCTGATAACAAAAGTAAAACAACACATTATATAGAGCTTTAGTGGTGAATAAAACATGGTTGACGTCGGACAACAAACTCCACTTGACTTCATTTAAAGATGTTTTAGTGGCTCAACAAACTGAACAGACCTGATCAGTGTCAACGTGCTCATGTCATGATGTGATTTAGAGACACTGTCTGATGATAAGTGACTGAACTTCCACTTAGATGTAGTTTAAAACGTGCTGAGATGTGTTGGCTGTAATTATGTTGGTGCTTTTTTTAAGTTCAGCTCTTTTCCTGTGATTTTATTCAGTCTGATATTTGCTGTAATCCACATAAAGAAGCACAGAAAGAGTGAAACGTTCCTTATAAGTTGTTATTTATGTTCTCAGGTGCAGCTTCAGAACCATATATCACTATACTTGAAGGCATGAAAGATGAAGTTTTGCTTCAGTGTGTCGTTCGAGGTGCTTCTCCAGAGCTCAAAGTCTCCTGGAAGGACAAAGATGGAAACCTGGTTCCCTCTAAAGAACCACAGAAGACAGATAAAGGAGGCAGCTACGACATTATCCTCCAAACTACTGTGACAAAGACCGACTACTATCGATGTGTGACCACAGAGGGGAAGATAGACGATGAGCTTTATTCTGAAATCTTTGTTCGTGGCCCTGGTGAGATACTTCCTGTTTCCATTTTACATTCAAATAATTCACTTAATTCATGTTTTATTAGCTTTAAAGATGTTTCCATGTGTCCAGACTGAACCCAAACATCTGTCCAAACTGAAAATTCCAACTTAAACTCCACTTCATCAACCTGCAGAGCTAAAACGAGACACAACGGATCAATATCCACACAATAAACCGGCAAACCTCTCAATCAAACCCAGCTGTACGTTTTTAAAAGCAGCCGGTGCAACTTGATCCTGAGGAGAGGCTTGAAAACACCACATGAAGGAATGAAATCATCAGAATCTGAGACGGTTTTGAGCCGCAAGTGAAAAAGAAAAAGAACCGATTCTGTCACCAAAAATCTCCTGGAGCTCACTGAAGATGTTATTTGCTGTAAATACAAAGAGAAGAAGACGAAGCGCCGAATTAATATGAATCCTAATGTGGAGCTGCAGCGTTAAAGAAGCCGAGTCACACCAGAATCACATAGAAGCAACATGTAAACACTCACAGATGGAGCTGAGGAGAGTTCTGGTAGAGTTTGACTGTTTTATTTGTGAATCAGACGTTAAACTGCAGCTAGTAAATCTAATAACAGCGACTGGTGATAATCTGATAGCATGAAAACACTTGAAGTCTCTGCAGAATAACATGAACTTGTGATCAGAGCTCAGAGCTTTTCAGTGGAGGTCACAGATGACAAACATGTTGGAGCAAATGTGGCTTCAACTCTTGGTCCACTGCAGCAGGATGTTGGTTCTGAAGCAGCAGAAGTGACCTGAAACCCAACGTTAGCTTCTGACTTAAAGAGGAAGAGGAAGCAGCAGTGATGTGAGAACAACCTGAGTCTGAGGCTGGAACCAGAACAGAGAGTGAAGCAGGTCAGAGTGACGACGACTGCTGCCTCCTCTACCTCTGATGAAGACCACCAGGTGGACTCTCAGGTTCTCTACGTGGTGATCAGATCTCAGCCTCATGAGTCTCTTTGGATCAGGTCGACTTCACGCTCTGTTGTGGAGGTTCAGGGAAACCAGGAGTCAGACTAAACGTCCTGTAAAAGTGGTCTACAAAGAGGTTATCATGAGCTCCCTGCAGCTTCACACAGAATTTAACATGAATGATTTGAAATGTTTGAGATCAGCCGCCTGGATCAGACATTTAGCAAACTGGTCTGCTGCCGACTGAGGAGGAAAACTGACTCACACTGTCCAAATATGTCTAAAATGACGGAAAATGTGTCCTAAATAATTTTTTAAAATGGTCAAAAATGACTCAAAAGTTGCACAAAATGACTCTAAATCTGTTTAAAATGACCTGAAACATGTCAAAAATGAGTTAAAAATCCTCCAAAATGAAATAAATCAGTCCAAAATAATCAAAAAATGGTCAAAAATGACGCAAAAGTTGCCCGGAATGACTCTAAATTAGTTTAAAATGACCTGAAACATGTCGAGAATGAGTTGAAAATCCTCCAAAATGAAATAAATCAGTCCAAAATAATCAAAAAAATGGTCAAAAGTTGCCCGGAATGACTCTAAATTAGTTTAAAATGACCTGAAACATGTCCAGAATGAGGTAAAAATCATCCAAATTGAAATAAATCAGTCCAAAATAATCAAAAAATGGTCAAAAATGACTCAAAAGTTGCCCAGAATGACTCTAAAACTGTTTAAAATGACCTGAAACATGTCCAGAATGAGGTAAAAATCCTCCAAAATGAAATAAATCAGTCCAAAATAATCAAAAAATGGTCAAAAATGACTCAAAAGTTGCCCAGAATGACTCTAAATTAGTTTAAAATGACCTGAAACATGTCCAGAATGAGGTAAAAATCATCCAAAATGAAATAAATCAGTCCAAAATAATAAAAGAAAAGGTCAAAAATGACTCAAAAGTTGCCCAATATGACTCTAAATCTGTTTAAAATGACCTGAAACATGTCAAAAATGAATTAAAATGATCCAAAATGAAATAAACTTACCTAAAATTAACTTAAAATGATCCAACATGACTCAGAAATTGAGCTACTTGACTCAACATCTGCCCACATCAGCTAAAAATCGTCCGTATTTATCAGAAACAAATGTTAGACTAGACTGAATGGAGGCAGAAGGACGGCAGGTCTTGTGTCCATGATGAGAGAATCCAGCTGTTAAACTACAACTAATGAAATATAAACGTTTTAAATGCCTCAAAATGTTTCCCAAATGAATCTAAATGAGTCTGAAAGGAGTTATAAAGCTGTAAAAATGTTTAAAATGAAATAAACTTTGGCAAAATGATGTAAAACCCATCAAAAAGTACAAATAGACCTGTCCACGACTCACAAAATGTCTAAAATTACTTTAAAAATTGTCCAGAATGACTTGAACCATGTTTGTTCTCAATAGAAACGAAGTCCACAGACGAGGAGCTGAATCAGATGTTAGGTGAGATTCAGAGGATGGAGGCAAGAAGACGACGTCCTCCAGTAAACTAGTGATGTTCCTGCAGGAAAAAGGACTGAAAAGTGTTTAAAATGACCTGAAACATGTCAAGAATGAGTTAAAAATCATCCAAAAGGACCTTAAAGTCGTCCAACATGACTCAGAAACTGACCTTCATGACTGAACGTTTGTCTAAATCATCTAAAAATCATCGGTATTTAACTGAAACAGATGTTTACTGTGAGACTGAATGGAGGCAGAAGGACTCAGTGACTGTTTAACTGGACGAGTTGCTTCACTTCAGACCTGCAGACTGAACTTCATTTAAATCAGAGAAACACCTTTTATAGCAGAACAGCTGTGAGGTTGAATCGTAGAGTTTAATTTATTTAACGGGAAGAATCTGATTGAAATTAAAAAGTGTTTTATGAGACACACAATCAACAGTTTACAGACAAACAAACATAAAACAGTATAAATAAAGTTTACATAAAGGTTAATAGTGTTCAAAATGATCTAGAATGAATTAAAACTGGTCAAAAACTACAAATAAACCTGTTCATGACCCAAACAATGTTCAAAATAACTCAATAACTCAACTAATGTGTCCAAAAATAACTCAAACGTGTCAAAAATGAATTGAAGACGATCCAAAATTGACAAAGTTGGACAGGAATTAAAGAAAATAAATGAAAATGACTCAAAAGTTTTCCAGAATGACTTGAAACGTGTCCAGAATGAGTTAAAAATGATCCTAAATTAAATAAACTTGTCCAAAATTACTCAAATTGTCAAACATGACTCAGCATTTTTCCACTATCAGCTAAAAATCGTCTAAAATGACTTGAAAGTTGCTAAAAAATGAGATTTAAATGATCCAAACTCAACATTTGATCTTGAAATTTGCCCCAGATTAAATAAATGTGTCCTAAATTCCTCCAAAGTGCTTCAACATGACTCAGAATTTACATAAAATTAACTTAAACTTGTTGAAAACCAGTTAAAAATGGTCCCGAATGTCCTGAAGCTGATTAACATGGATCCAAAGTGGAGTCAGCAGAACTCCTCATTAAAGGGAAACACAGCAGAACGAACAGAACCAGAACCAGCCTTTAAATCATTCACTAACATCCTGATCGTCTCATCGTCCTCCACTTTTACTGCTCTCTGACAGTTTAGTCTGAAAGCGTCCAGCAGCAGCAGACTTTCAAAATAAAAGCAAACCCAGGTCCTCTGAGTGTTTGATGCTCAGACTGACTGGAAGTGAATCAAGTGTCCAAAATTGTCCAAAATTGCTTGAAATTTTTCCAAAATGACCTAAAATGTGTCACAATTTGTCCAAAATGACTTGAAATGTGTCCAAAATTGTCCAAAATGACCAAAAATTCTCCAAAATTGTCAAAAATGACTTGAAATTTGTGCAAAAGTGTCCAAAATGAAACTTATTCGACATTTTTATTTTGCATTCAGGTCCAAAATAACCTAAAATGTGTCCAAAATTGTCCAAAATGACTTGAAATGTGTCCAAAATGACCTAAAATGTGTCCAAAATGACTTAAAATTTGTCCAAAATAACTCACAATCTTTCCAAAATTGTCCAAAACGACTTGAAATTTGTCCAAAATAACTCAAAATCTTTCCAAAAATGTCCAAAATGACTTGAAATGTGTCCAAAATGACCTAAAATGTGTCCAAAATTGTCCAAAATGACTTGAAATGTGTCCAAAATGACCTAAAATGTGTCCAAAATTGTACAAAACTACTTAAAATGTGTCCAAAATGACCTAAAATGTCTCCAAAATTGTCCAAAATGACTTGAAATTTTTCCAAAATGACCTAAGATGTCTCCAAAATTGTCCAAAATGACTTGAAATGTGTCCAAAATGACCTAAAATGTCTCCAAAATTGTCCAAAATGACTTGAAATGTGTCCAAAATGACCTAAAATGTCTCCAAAATTGTCCAAAATGACTTGAAATGTGTCCAAAATGACCTAAAATGTGTCCAAAATTGTCCAAAATTACTTGAAATCTTTCCAAAATTTTCCAAAATGACTTGAAATGTGTCCAAAATAACTCAAAACCTTTCCAAAATTGTCCAAAATGACTTGAAATGTGTCCAAAATAACTCAAAATCTTTCCAAAATTGTCTAAAATGACTTCAAAATTTGTCTAAAATTGTCCAAAAAGACGTGGAGCTGAATCAAATGTTAGATATTATTAATGCAGCAGAACGAACAGAACCAGAACCAGCCTTTAAATCATTCACTAACATCCTGATCGTCTCATCGTCCTCCACTTTTACTGCTCTCTGACAGTTTGGTCTGAAAGCGTCCAGCAGCAGCAGACTTTCAAAATAAAAGCCAAACCCAGCTCCTCTGAGTGTTTGATGCTCAGACTGACTGGAAGCGGATCAAGTTCCAGCAGCAGAACCGAACCCTCAGTTAGAGTCACGGAGTCTGGAGAGTCCTGGAGAGTCCTGGGGAGTCCTGGAGAGTCCTGGAGCTGCTTCCACCTGCAGACGACACCTGGACATGTTCTAATGTGGACGTTTGAAGAATGTTGTGGAGACGTTGGCTGATATGTTCTGATGGTAACTTCAACTTCTGGTAATGTTTTTCAGATGGAACGTCCACCGGATTGATAGTTGGAGTCGTTGGAGTTGTTTCATTTATTCTTGGAGCTGTTGTTGTTGGAGCCATTGTATGGTGTCGCAAAAGAAACAAAACGCTTGTTGGAGGTAAGTTTAACTGATATATTCTATCAGATGATCCATAACCAGCAGACAACAGTCCCGTCAGTGTTTCCATCTAAACCAACGTTCATCTGTGGAGCCTCAGATCAGAGTTTATCACTGCGACTGTTCCTTTAAACCAACCCAGCATCAACCTTCTCCATCCACGTCTCCATCGTTGAGTCAGTCAATGAGTTTGTTTGGCCTCGTTTTAAATCTGAGATCCTGGATTTGGTCTTTAAATCTGTGTCATCAGGTCAAATTAAAGCCCCAGATTGTGAGTCAGTGGATGGAAACAGACGGGCAGGAAGAAGGAACCGAGCTGTGGCTTTACTCTGATGAGACCTGAGGACATGTTCAGTCTGGAGGAGGTTTTAATGTGGACGTTGTTTCCTGCAGGTTCCACTAAAGACCAACGAGCAGCAGAAGAAGACGGGATGTTACCCACCTGAACAAACCAGCCACATCTGGCCACATCTGCATGGCGGCGTCACAGCAACACCAACACTTCTGTCTCCACTCAGTTTGTCTTTAACAGCCTTCAGTGGTTTCATTTCATTCTGGACTCATGTGGGTTTAGTTTCTCTGGGCCTGCAGACGAATCCTGTCCTCCTTTGTTGACGTAGCGTCCAGCTGTGCTCATAAGTTCACATCCCCTGGCAGGATTTAGGGTTTCTGGGCCGTTTTTCAGAGAACATAAATGACAACACTGAACTTTCCTTCCCCTCCTGGTTGGTGGTTGGGTGAAGCCGTTTATTGTCAAACAGCTGTTGACTCTTTTTAAACCTTCATGACAACAGAAACTACCCAGATGACCCTGATCTGAAGTTGACATCCCCCAGTTCTTAACACCGGGTATCGCCCCCCTTTAGCATCAAGTCTTTGTGGTCGTTGTGGATGAGGCTCTTTATGTCCTCAGAGGGTGAAGCTGCCCATCCTTCTGGGCTAAAAGCCTCCAGTTCCTTTAACTCCTGGTCTGTCTTGAATGAACTCCACGTCTGAGATCTCCCCAGAGTGGCTCAGTGATGTTGAGGTCAGGAGGCTGAGATGGCCACTCCAGAACCTTCCCTTTGTTCTGCTGCAGCCAATGACGGGTCCACTTGGCCTCGTGTTCTGGATGGTCGTCACGTTGGATCGTCTCATGTGCAGCTTCCAGGCTGATGAGTTCAAATGTTCCTCCAGTGTTTTCTGACAACCTGCTGCGTTCATGTGGTTTCCTGAGCCTTTGTAGCTCACACATCCCCAGAACATCAGAGATCCACCTCCATGCTTCACAGTAGGAGTGGTGGACCTTCCATCACAGGCCTTGTTGACTCCTCTCCACATGTAACGTTTATGGTTGTGGTCAGAAAGTCCAGTTCTGGTCTCGTCGCTCCAAATGACTTTGTTCCAGAAGCTGTGAGGCTCGTCTCTGTGCTGTCTGGTGGATTGTAAGCGGGATGCTTTGAGGCGTTTGCGTAGTGACGGCTTTCTTCTGGCGACTCGACCATGCAGCCCGTTTTCCTTCAAGTGCCTCCTCATTGTGCGTCTTCAAACAGCCGCACCACTTTTTCCAGAGTCCTGTATTTCAGCTGAAGTCATTTGTGGGTTTTTCTTTGCATCCTGAACAGTTTTCCTGGAAGTTGTGGCTGAAAGTTTTGTTGCTCCACCTGACCGTGGTTTGGTTTAGGAATCCCTCATTCTCTGTTTCTTAGTTAGAGTTTGAACACTGCTGATTGGCTTCCTCAGTTCCTTGGATGTCTTTTTATATCCCTTTCCTGTTTTGTACAGTTCAACTACGTCTTTCTGCAGATCTTTTGACAGTTCTTTTGCTTCCCCCCGACTCAGAATCCAGGAACGTCTGGATGAAAGATGCAAAGGTCTGTCAGGAGCCCAGAACCTCACTGACCTTTTCTACTCTCACTCTGATTACAAGCAGACAGATCACAGGTGAGGATGGTTTCCTTCAGGAGCCATTCAGACCTGTTGGTGTCGACTCGTGTTCTTGTTATCAGGCCAGAACCACCAGACTATGTGAACTTATGAGCACAGCTGTGTTTACTGGGTTTGTGCTGTGACTGTAGCCGTGTTTCCAGAACTCAGTTTTATGCACATTTTGAAGAATAACATTAGAAAAACTGAATAAAAACATCAAATTAATAATTTACTGAGCTTCCTGGGAGATGGAAACACCTTTTATGAATAACGAACATTGAACTCCCGTCTCTTTAGTTTGGTGTCAGACAGAATGAAGCATTTCTGATTCCTGCTGGAAAAAAACAATCATCACAACTTTACAGATTTAAAACTAGAAAAGCCCTCAGAGAGCTCATACCTCCACCAAGGAGCTTCAGTCCACCTCCAACACAATCTCCCAATTCACATATTTTCTATGGAACGTTACAGATACAAATGTAATTACAGACAGTTCAAATGTCCTACCAACAATGCGGCCTTCACCCCATCCGACCTAATGAACAGGCGCGGCCTCTAGCGCGGCAGCTCCTAACAGCCTCCCAGCTTCTTAGACAATCAGAGATAAGAATGCCGGCCCAACCATGCGTATGTCGCTCAGGAAGGAAAGAGAACTCCGTCACTGTCGCTGTCTGTCGCGTGGAGACCCAAAATGTCATGTGGTCAGAGGGGGTTACCCCAAAAACTAGAGTGCCCTCTGGTGGCTTTTAGACTAAACCGCATTTAATTGTCCACCCGGTTACACTTACATTAAAGAAAATCCTGGATCCAGACGGTGATCCGGATCAGTCCCAAAATGTCATCATTTGTTTCTTGTCCATTTTCACACATTTCCTGAAAATTTCATCCAAATCCGTCCATGAGTTTTCCAGTCATTTTGCACAAAAACAAACAAACAAACAAACAAACAAATTAATGCCGGCAAAAACATAACCTCCTTGGTGGAGGTAACAAACATCCCTTTTCTTCCACTACAGTCAGACAGGGGCATTAAAACCAGACTAGCTGAGCTGAAACCTGCTGTTCTGCTGAGAATAAATGTGAATATTTTGTAGCTGAAGTGAAAAATAATGTGACTTTTTATCTTTACTCTGCTGCTTTATTTGGGACGAGCTCGTTGCTTGTTTTCATCTTTTCAGGTTCTCCTCCAGAGTCTGTCAGGATCAGTTACTGAACTACATTTTGTGTTTGTGGCTGATGTTGAAGCTGAGCTGGATTCTTCTGAAAGTGCATTTAAGCTGTTAAAAGTGATAAAACCTGTCATTTCAGACAGCGCTTGATGAGTTCTCTCTAAACTTTGAATAAAACATGAAAATATCAGACTGTTGAGACTGTTTTGGATGTTTTTTTTGTGTTCAAACTTTGATTTAAAAGCAGAATTAATTATATTTCTTCAGTATTGGGATGATAAATACTTTCCAACAGCTGTTTCTGATGTGTTTTGATTCTATTGTGTATTTAAAACAGCTTCCCTTCACTGTGAGACTCAAACATTTCAGTTCTGGTTTAAATGACCAATCTGCATTCTGATATAAAATCTACTTCTTAGATCGTACACAGATGATTTGTGGTGCTCCTAAAACATTTAACTGTTTTAATTATCTTTGTTTTCAGTCTGTAATGCAGACAGGATGGACTGTGGCTCCAAAAGAAGCTGAAAACCTGTTTTTTTTTTCCTGCATGTCAGAAAATGTGTCATGAATTAGCTGCAGTACCTGATTGTTCCACCAGATGGAGCCTCTTACTGTTTAATAGGAGGCAGTCACTTAAACAGTTCATGTTGACAAGCAGAGAGCATTGTGGGGGTTTAGCTACCAACGGGCACCATGACAAAGACTCCTGTGGTGGTTAATGACCTCCGACAAGCTCCACCAATGTTCACTTTACATCTTAGACTCTGCATCAACAGATATGAAATAAACACATGTAAAGTTTGGTGTTTACATTTTATTACATGTGGATTTATTTTGTCTACACAAACAGTAACGTCCTGATGGAAAAGAGGAGTCTGAGAACTTCTTCTAACTGCTGATGAAGAGCAGCTGAAGTTAAATGTCTAAATTAAACCTTAAAGTCAGGGACAGCTCTTTGTCCTTATTAATCTGATCCATGACTGTGTTCTAGGTGGAGTTTCTGACGGTGCTGGTTTTAACCTTCATCTCCACACTGTGCAGGTTGTTTGCAGTCACCAGCAGGTGGCGTCAGAGTGTCTTTACTGCAGCCTCTCAGGGACCAGTCCAGCCTGATGCTGCTGCCCCTTTAACTTCTGGGCCCGTATTCACAAAGCATCCTAAGGCTAAAAGCAGCTCTTAGTGACGTCATTCTTAGAAAGATCTTAGAATTTCTCAAGTTCTAAGATTTTTCTAAGAATTTTCCCTTGGTAAGATAAAAGTTATTCACAAAGCGTCTCAGGCCTTAAGAGAGCTCCTAAGGTGAGAAACTGTTAGGAGGAGGGAGGAGGACTTTTAAGAAGCCTAATGGCAGAAAAACCTAGAGGAAGGAAAAAGACGTTAAATGACAGCGATTTAGTAACACGCTATCGGCTCGATGGTGCAGAGATAATGTTTGTGGTTGACCTCATCAGGGATGAGTTTACTGTCCCACCCAGCGCAGTAACGTAAAAAGTCATGAGATGAAAGTCATTACAACATTGTGATACCTGGCCACAGGTAAAATACACCAATGTAGCAGTGATTACTTGGGTCTGTGACAACCCTCTGTCAGCAGAGAGACCAGTCAGACCAGTGAGACCAGTTCGGTCTTTCACAGCCTCGTATCGTTGCGCAATTTCTTAATTTCAATCTCCTCTCCTTGGGATTGCAGCTCGTACCAGCGCTTCTCACAGCAACCACAGGACCTGCTGACAGCTGAGTCTGTGTCCACCGTTAATATCAAACACATGAAGTAGTAAATGACCATCATGGACAGTAAACAGAACAATAAGCAAATCAATATAATCGGCATGTGAATGAGGTATGTTCAAACATTTGAAGCTGTGTCACAACTAATTTAATTTTGCCGAGTTTCATCATCATGACATAAAATTAATGTCAAGATTACACATTTTTTAATACAGTCCAAGTTATATGATCGGTTCATTTTACTGTCCATTCATTACGAGGAGCGCGGAGCTAATTTTTCTTTTGTCTTTCCCCTTTTTGTACCAACCAATCACAGCCTTTAGACTGCGTCACACCTAGCAACGGGGTCAACCACCTCCTCACTAAGATAAAAGTTTCTGTCCCCTCCTTGCTCAGAGTTGCTCTCAGAAACTTCCTGAATCGCTCTTAAGCTAAGATTCCTTGCTAGGAATTTTTAGGCTAAGTTAGGAGCTCTCTTAGAAAATTCTAAGATGCTTTGTGAATACGGGCCCCGGTTTCCATGCCGGTACCTTCCTGCCTGCCTTTTCTGACCCATTGCCACCAGAGCCCCCTGCTTCAGTGACTCACTCGCTGCCCAGATCCTGCCCCTTAGTGTAGTTTTCAGTCTAGTGAGAATCCCCATTTTGTTTCTTTGGCTTTTGTTTATTCATACCTGCGAGGAAAGAATAAAGCTGCAGAAATAATACTGGTGTCTATGAGCAGTCTGCTGGGTGATGAGTGAACAGGGACCGTCTGCAAATTGTAAAACCTCTGCAACAGCGTAGAGAGACACCACACATATATTTAATAACGTCCCCCTGATACACTGTAGTGTCACCAGAATCACTGCAGCCATCGACTGGCTCCTGTTGATCAGACCACAACACCTGGTTTGAGACACATGTAGATATAAAAATCATAGCGTCTATAAAATTACAATTTGCAGACGGTCCCTGTTCACTCATCTCCCAGCCGGCTGCTCATAGACACCAGTGTTATTTCTGCAGCCTGAAAGACAGCTACTGTTGATAAAGCTGGGCTTGTAGCACATTGTCTACCTGACAACGATGGAAAGAGGCATCGATTGTGTTTTGACATCGTATCGCTAATGAGTTATTGATGCTGGAAGTTCCCGTGTGCAAGAGAAACTTATATTTTAAGTTTTTTTCTGCTCATGTCCCTTTAGAGGCTCCGTAGTTAAACATACAGTATGTCATTTAAAAATAAAAAAAACGAAAACATTCTGCGTTCCTCGGAGCAACTAAGAAGCCAGTAGTGACTGCAGTGTTTGAACCAACAGATTCACTACTGGTTTCTTATTGCTCAGAAAATTCAGAGACTTTTCCACTGACCTGGGCTGAACTGCAGGCTGTGTTTACACACTGAAGACAAGCACACATATTAAAATGTACAAGATGTTCAGATCTTGACAAAAGTTTTAGTAATAAACCATCTACCATACAAAAAAAAAATACATAGATTTTCCAGACATGTGCCGTTGTCCCCCTCATCCCCACTTCCAACCCAACCGGTTGAGGCAGATGTCTGCCTTCCCTGAGCCTGGTTCTGTCGGAGGTTTTTCCTCCCTCCTTATCCTAGGGGGGTTTCTTGGTTCCTTCCCACCGTTGCTGACTGCTGCTCAGAGGGAATCCAAATGCAACTTTGGATTGTTGGGTTTCCCGTTTCCTGGTCTTCCTTACTATGTAAAGCGCTGTGAGATGTTGTAAATATGCGCTATATAAATCAAACTGAACTGCCTGGTGAGATACTGGTGTTTGAGTGTCTGATCGGAACGGACAGAAGGTGATGCAGGGCGTGAGCGTGGTGATGATGAATGGGGACTGGACCTACCAGGTTCACTCTTACCTGGACTACACGCCTGGCCGACAGGACCGGGTCAGCTGCATGGTGGAGCGTGTCAGCCTCAGCGAGCCCAGGATCCAGTACTGGGGTCTGTTACGAACGGTGCAGAGACTCAGGCAAGGAAACACGGCACACAGATATGCAAATGAAAGTTTATTTACAACAACGGAGAACAGAAAATCGCTGCAAAGCAGGAAATGGAATGAACAAACAAAAGCAAAACTAAAAGCGAGCGAATGCTGAAACAACTAAAAGTAACAACTAAAACCGAGCTACAAAAGGCGAGCTGAAAAACTAAACAAACTGAAAGCGAGCTAAAAAAACCTACGAGCTGATATAAAACTAAAAGCGAGCTACGAAAACCAACGAGCTGATAGCCAAACAAGACACTGGAACAATAGAGCCGACAGGCTAATGCTAATGCTAGACAACTGAACCTGACTGGAGAGGGGGGCACGGTGGAGCAGGTGAGCGGAGCAGGTGGGGGCAAGGGCAGGCAGGCAGGCAGGCTGGGTGGTGGTGAGCTGGGGTCCGGGAGTGGAGGTGGCTGTCCACGATTGGAATCCTGGCGGATGACTGTGTTACAGGCGGAGTGGAGGCAGTGGTTGAACTGGTCCGGAGGAGGCACACATGGAAGGCAGACGGGGAACCAACTGGAAGCGGAGAGGAAACAGCGTTAGCAAAAGCGATGGTGCGGTGCAGAGCAAACAGAGCAGACGAAACAAGAGCAGAGGTTGGCAACTGACTGAAGCTATGCGACGGTCTGGCACCGAGGAGCATGTGGAGCGTGGTTTTAACAGGAAGAGGGTGAGCTGATAATCCAATCACACGTGAGCCTCCTCCGCTGATTAAGAGTGGCTGCACCTGCCGTGCTCCTCGCTGCCCACACCTTGCTCACGCCCACCTGGAAGAGGGAGAGGGAACAACAAAGGGAAGAGGGAAAAGGAGACTGCCACTCAGGCAGCCGAGGTGGAGGGCGTGACAGGGTGAGGATTTTGAAGCGTTTCATATGAAGTGTTTAGTTTTTTGTGGACTTTGCAGACCAGATATCTGTTTTTTGTTTCAGACTCGTCCTTGGATCGGTCTACAAAGAGCTTTATAGCCGGTGGAGTCTGTGCTTTGCTTGTGGGAGCCATGATTCTGTGTTTGGGGCTGATTCACGACCGGAGGAAAAGACGTCAAGCTTCAAATGTCCTCTAAAAGGGTCAGAGATGACGACATTTGCATCTACAAAAGCTGAACTGTATATTTGTTTGTGTATTTAACATCTGCTGACGGACGCTGACGTCATGTAAAACTTTAAGATGACATTACAGGTGATGAAGGCATCAAACATGTTCGAATAAAACACACTTGTTTTCAGTTTGTGCTTTAAACCCAGTAGCACCCAGTAAAATGACCTGATGACTTAAAGCTACCTTAGTGACCGCTACTAAACTAAGGATGTTTCTTTTCTGTCTCCTGCTGTTTTGTCTCCAGCTGTGTGGGAATGTGGCCGTTTATTTGATTTATCCTTAATTTTCATTGCATGTTTTGTTTGAATACATATGTTGTTTCTTTTGCAGTGTGATTATTTGGTTGGTTGTTTTATTTGCATGTATTTCGGTTGCTGTGTTTTGTTGTGCACTACATTTTCTGTTTTTTAGATCGTTATGTTTAGGCCACGCCCCCTTCCTCATGAACACACAGCTGTGGACAATTGGGAAAACACCTGCAGTGCATTAGTGGGAAATTGAAGTGTGGCTCAACAAAGAGACTGAGAGCAGCAGACAGGAGAGGCAGGGCAGAGAGTGGGGATCACAGACGGAGGTGATCGGGAGAGCAACGAGGAACCGACGTACCCAAGGCCAGATATACGTGTGCAGATCCGGCCGACGTGATCACCGCGGGACCGGGAGGAGACAGTGGAACCTGGACCGGGACGCCGAACGGGCGTGGCGTGGTGCTCCAGGTGTGGTGTGTGGAGCAGCGGCCGGCGCTGGATACTGGTGGAGGCTGCACCCACCGGAGGAGCCCTCTCTCCCTCCTGACCAGACCCGAGCTTATAGACAGTATCCTCACTCTTATTTTTAATGGACCTTTTTAGTCGGCTTCTGCCTTGTTTTAGCATTTTTAGTCATTTGTATTCAGGCGTGTTTTAAATCATTTAGTGGAATAAATGTATTCTTCACCTTATCTCTGGGTTTAATTGAACCTGCATCCTTCTCCTTTAAATTGGGTCCTAGTCCCCTAGACTAGGTGGTGTTGTCGGCATTTTAACTTTTTTTAACCATTAAATTTAATTAGTAGTTTTCAGATTATAATACTCCACTCGGCCACAGCTGTTTCATCTCCAGCTGTTTCGTCTCCAGCTGTTTTGTCTCCAGCTGTTTCGTCTCCAGCTGTTTTGTCTCCAGCTGTTTTGTCTCCATTTGTTTTATGGCGCCCTGGCAAACTCCTGTCGACCGCCTGCACCCCCAATAACGGAGTTTAATTTTAATTGTATGATTGAAGAATTTATATCTTGATTTGTTTATTGGTCTGGTTAATTGTTCTTTCCTGTTGTTGTGTATTTTCTTTCATTTTGGGGCTTTAGTATTTTGCCTGATTGGTATAGTTTAATCTGAACCCGCCCTATTTGTATATGGTTTTCTCTTTTCTAGTATATTCTGTTGTATAAGTTGCCTGTTTCCCCCGGTAATGTGTTTGTTTCTTCCTTTCAGTTGCTGAAGGCCGGTGGTGGTGCTGGTGATCCGGGTGGTGGCGTCCCCCTCCTTTGTGTGTGTTGTGCTCCCCTGGTTCACTTCACTAGTGTGTGTCACTAAGTCTGGGTGTTGTCGCTTTATTCTGGGGAGCTCCCTTCCCTTTCACTAGCCCCTGTCCACCTGCTAGCTCAGCATCAGATTCCTTTTAGCCCCGGTGTGACTGGTGTTTGTTTTTAAAGAAAGAAGTACACTTTTAAAGCTGTTAAAAATAAAGCATTTTATTGAACTGTGGAAACACGTCTCAGGCCTCCTGAGTAGAACCAACCTGTGTGCCTTCAGTATTGAAGACGGAGAATTCTCTGGGTGCAATTCCCAGAGTGGCGCTGTCCGGCACCTGAGTTCATTCTGAAATCATCTAATGTGTGTCATGCTGTTGTAGTCTAGTCGCACCACACCTGCATGACTCTTTAATGTTGGACTGAATCCACTGGAAACGTGTTTTAACACGACTGGTTCATTCCAGAAACATGACACACAAGTTAGAACTTAGGATGTCTTTGTCGTCTCCAGATGTCAAACAGGAAGTTAAGAAATGGAGGCAAAACACAAGGAAACTGTGAGAGACGTAAAAAGCAACAACATTCCCACCAACAGAGAAACCACAGTGAAGGACTCCTCAGAGCCTCAGCGCTGAACATCTCAACACCTCCTGAGACATTCATGTGTATTTGTTACACCCCTGAAAATGGGGAGAAAAGCAATAAATCACAGCCGTGATTTTGTATGCGTTCTTTTTACTTAGCACTTTTCCAGGACGAGGGAAAAAACAACACAATCCCGCTCAGACTGGGTAGAAAAGATAAAACATAAGCAATCGATCCCAGACACATCCACTAAGGCACAATGGCAGATTACAGATCCGTCAATCACAGCATAACGTAAACACAAACGATTTGGATAAACTCCATGAAATCAAACATTAATTACTTAACCTTTTTTTTAACACACATTTTTCTGACTTGTAGCTCTGTACTGTAATTTTAACATACTTATGCATTTTCAATAACTTTTATAACTCTTCTGTTTTTGAACATAGTATGTTATGAGAACTATCATGAATTGTATTTTAACCAAAATATCATTATCTTTTAACGTCTCATATACATCATGTTCTCACAAGCATAACTATCTATTACAGTTCTTCACATTGGTTTTAATGCATTTTCTAACCTATCACACATTAATACAGAGATCATTGATTTATCTGATCAACTGGACATGGTTCACTTTAAAACACCCCAATCACATACTTCTGTCATCTTCTGGAGTTTAATTCATGTGCTGTGGTAATTACAGCCTCCACATGCTGGAAACATCACAATATCAGACAGTTCAACAAAGACAAAGGAGTCACTGGAGCAGCTGAAGGTCAAACGTGGACACTCACATGTTTTACACCTGTCCAGGTAAGAAGACATTTAGACCACAGAGAAGAAGTCCATCAGTGAGCTGCAGCTGCTTCTTCAACATCTGTGAAACATCTCTGAATGTCTTTGATTTGATCTGAATATTAATGTTGGAACATCAGAGTGTGAACATCATCAACCTCCAACGGATCATATCAACATTAACTGAACTTCTCCATCATCCACAGTGTGGAGCTGCAGCACTAAACTACACAGTGGTAACAACACACTTCACACTGGTTCCCAGTCCACCTCCCAGTAACAGGGACCAATCAGAGTCTCTACACACCAGCTGCTGCTGCTGCTTCAACCTCTGGATCATCAGGACACACTTCATCCTCTCAGCACAAACACTGTCCTGATCAGCATCATGGCTTCCATCTGCAGAGAGAAGAAGAAAGATCAGAGGAGATCAATGAGTTTGATCAGCATGAGACAACAAACAGAGATCAGACCTGATGGACACTCTGATGGAGGAGGACCACTGTCTGTGCACATCTGGAAGGCTGTCAGCTGGAATCAGCTTCATGTCCTCAACACATCAACACAACAACAACAGTGGGCTTCACATCCACTCAAACACATGATGACAACCAGCTTGTGGCTCCTCTGATTGGCTGACTGCTGTCTCTGTGTTCCTGTCCAGTCCTGGAGTCTGTCTCCATTCAGCTTCACAGCTTCACTGAGAAGCTGCAGGTTTACAGGAGACACTGGATCTTTGCTCTGATACTGACTGTTTAGTAGAAAACTGACTGACTGGAACCTTCTACTGACCTCAGAGTCTTCAGGCTGCAGTCTGGACTCTCCAGAAAACCACACAGATGTTTCACTCCTGGATCCTTCAGGTTGTTCCATCTCAGGTCCAGATGTTTCAGATGGGAGGGGTTGGACTTCAGAGCTGAGGCCAGAGAATCACAGCTGATCTCTGACAAACCGCAGCCCCACAATCTGAATAAAGAATAAAAGAAGTGAGTTGAGGAGACAGAGTTCCTTGTTGAAACCATCCAGAGGTCCATCATGTGTTCAGAGATGAAGAAGCTTCACAATGTACAAGTTGATCAAATGGAAACTCCAAACAGCTGAAGCCAACAGGAAGCAGCTTCCAACAGTTCAACAGAACCAGAGAAGAAGAGCTCTCATTCATATTAATGACAACATGCTGCTGCTCCAATCAACACAGAGTGACTTCAGCTCTGAAACTCTGCAGCTCCACCAGCGGCTCCATCCATACAAACTGATGCTGAGCAGCAAACACCAGGAAAAACACTCTGATATTTATTTCACTTCCTGCTCAGAGTCACAGAAACACAGCAGAAGGAAACCAGGACAAGACGAGGCTCCAGACTCTAGAAGATCTTCATGTTCTGGATCCATGGACACATTTCAATCAGGACTCTACATTCACATCATCTCATTATTGATCATCTGTCATTGATAGAGGAAAGTGTCCATCAGTGTTCAGAGGACAAGGTGACGTCTTCAGACTGTTTTCTAAACCTGAGTCCATTTAAAAAGTTACACTGAGGATCTGAAGGACACCAACGTCCACATCAACAATAATCCCAACCAATGTTCTACATTAATATCATTTCCACTTCCAGTCACTGGTCTCTTTAGTCTACATCAGTCCTGATCATAACCTCCACAGATTCATTCATTCTCAGGATTTTAACCTTTATTATTCTAGTTGTTGTCACTGACATTAAAGGAAATGAACTTGACTTTGTCACTAGTCATATATTCATTAGTAGAACCTTGACATTGATGGATCTCCTCCCTCAGCAAGGATCTGAACCCTTTAAATACCAGCCTGTGTTCATGATGCCACAGCTGTTTGCATGAAATTAAACATTTGTTTTCATATTGAAGTGGATTTTTCTGACCATCACAATCTGGCATGTGTCAGTGATGAACACCAGCATGGATTCTGATGCATCATTACTACATTTGGAGCAGCAGCACATTAAAAACCTCTCATGAGAACTTAGAGTCCAAGTAAAATGTCCACTGGTGTTCATTGGTCCCATCAGATTAGAAATACTGGTGTCAGATTTTAGACTGAACTCATGACAAACACTGGAAACTCTGATGGTTCAATTATGATTCAGTCAGACTCATGGACAGACTGAATAATCCTGTGTGGACTGAACAACTGCTCTGATGATCTCCAATCAGGTTTCAGGCCCATCACAGCACTGAGACTGCTCTCACCAAGGTGATGAATGACATCCGTCTGAACACTGACGTAGGTAAAGTCTCAGTCTTAGTCCTGCTGGATCTGAGTGCTGCGTTTGACACAGTCCATCATGTGATCCTGTTGCAGAGGTTAGAGGACTGGGTGGGCATCTCTGGTCATGGTTCAAGTCCTGTCTTGAGGACAGGAAGTACTTTGTTCAAATCAGAAAAGACCAGATGGCAGTGACCTGTGGGGTCCCCCAAGGGTCCATCCTGGGACCCCTCTTGTTCAGTCTTTCCATGCTGCCCCTCGGCCAGTTAATACGCAGTAATAATGTGTCCTATCACAACTATGCAGACGACACTCAGATTTACATCTGGCTGACAGCAGGTGGACATGGGCCTGTGGACTCACTCTGTCACTGCCTCCAACAGGTCACTGTGTGGATGCAAAACAACTTCCTCCAACTAAATTCAGACCAGACTGATGTCGTTGTCTTTGGCCCACTAAAACCAAGAGAAAGAGTCAGGAGTCATCTTGAATCTCTGACTTTAAAACCTATAAATCAGGTTAGAAGTCTAGGAGTAACAACAGACTCAGACCTGAACTTTAACAGTCCCATTAAATCAATAACATCATCAGCCTTTAACCATCTCAGAAACTCAGCTAGAATCAAAGGTTTACTGTCTAAACCAGACCTGGAGAGACTTATCCAAGCATTTATCTCCAGCAGGTTAGACCACTGTAACGGCCTTCTCACTGGACTCTCTAGACAGCTGCAGGACATTCAGAACGCTGCTGCTCGGGTCCTGACTAGAACCAGGAAGTAGGACCACATTAGTCCTGGTCCAGGTCTCTGCACAGCTTCCTGTCACTCAGAGAACATACTTTAAAAAAGCTCTGCTTGTGTATAAGTCCCTCCATGGTCCAGCACCACAGTACATCTCTGACATGTTGGTCCCACATGAACCATCTCAGACCTTGAGAACCTCAGGGACCAGGTCTTCTGCTGGTGCCCAGAGTCAGAACTAAACATGGTGAAGCTGCATTTCAGTTCCATGCAGCTAAACTCTGGACCAGTCGTCCTGATGATGTGAGACAGGCCTCGACTCTGACAGAGTTTAAGTCCAGGCTGAAGACGTTTAGTTTAGCTGTGCATAGAACAACTGAAGGTGTCCTGTCTGCACTCTTCTCTTTTACTTTATTCTAACTGATTGTTATTCATGTTTTATTGATTATGGTTAAATTGTAATTGTCTGTTTTTAACTTTTCTCTTTTCCATTTTCTGAAGCACTGTGAATTGCCCTGAGTATGAATTGTGCTATAAATACAAACAAATCTGCCTTGTGTGTGTAAACAGACGTCAGCATGAAGATCCTCAGTGTGGATCAGTAGAAGATCAGCCTGATGGCTGCAGCTTAGTGTCACCACAACTTTACATCACATTCATCTCAGCACACAAACAAAACATGATGTCTGACCTCAGAGTCTTCAGGCTGCAGTCTGGACTCTCCAGAAAACCACACAGATGTTTCACTCCTGGATCACACAGGTTGTTTCCACTCAGGTCCAGATGTTCCAGATGGGAGGGGTTGGACTTCAGAGCTGAGACCAGAGAATCACAGCTGATCTCTGACAACCAGCAGTACTCCAATCTAAATAAAGAATAAAAGATGTAGATCAGATCAGTGATGATCCATCAGATGTGTTCTTCACCTGCAGGTCTGCCTTCATCTGTCTGCATGTGTCAGTGTGTTTGTGTGTTTAGGATCAATATCAGTGATCAGACATGATCAGTCAAATCACATTGAACTGAACAAACCAAAGAAATATTTCTGCATAGATGAGCTTCAGTCGTCATTAAACACAGATCAGATCTACAACAGTAACAGACAGTCAGTGAACTGACCCCAGAGTCTTCAGGCTGCAGTCTGGACTCTCCACTAAACCACACAGATGTTTCACTCCTGGATCCTTCAGGTCGTTCCAGCTCAGGTCCAGATGTTCCAGATGGGAGGGGTTGGACTTCAGAGCTGAGACCAGAGAATCACAGCTGATCTCTGACAAACTGCAGCCCCGCAATCTGAATAAAGAATAAAAGATGTAGATCAGATCAGTGATGATCCATCAGATGTGTCTCTCTGAGTTCCTGAGGCTCCACTGCAGCACAAACACTGTGGAAACACAAACATCCTGACTGGATGTGTGGAAGTCAGACTGCTGAAGCCTCACATCACTTTCACATCAGCTTTACATTCAGACACACAGCAGGACTGTGGATTCTGTCCTCCATCTTAGACCCCTGCAGTCAGCTGATCAGGGATTTATTCACCTTCAACAGTCTGAAACATCTTCAGACTGTTTTCAGGAAAATTCATCAACCACAAACTTCAGAGAAGGATTTGAAGTGAATATATTGAAAACTGACCTGAGAGTCTCCAGTTCACAGTTTGGACTCTGCAGTCCATCACAAAGATGCTTCACTCCTGAATCCTGCAGGTTGTTGTTAAAGCTCAGGTCCAGATGTTTGAGACTGGAGGATGGAGAGCTGAGGACTGAGGACAGAGCTGCACAGCTTCTCTCTGACAGATTACAGTGACTCAGTCTGAGGAAACAATGAAGAACAAAGTTATTTAATTTCTTCTGCTCTTTAAAATCAGCAGGGTATCAATCAGTGTTTGCTGTAAATCCAACTCTGTACTTACTGAGCTTTGGTGGAGGCTTTGACCACCGGCAGCAGCCTCAGAAGAGCCTCCTCTGAGGCAGAGTATTTCTGCAGGTCAAACTCGTCCAGATCTTCTCCTGATGACAGTAAGATGAAGACCAGAGCTGACCACTGAGCAGGAGACAGTTTATCTGTGGACAGACGTCCTGATCTCAGGGACTGTTGGACCTCCTCCACTAGAGAAACATCCTTCAGTTCATTCAGACAGTGGAACAGGTTGATGCTTCTCTCTGCAGACTGATCCTCACTGATCTTCTTCTTGATGTACTCCCCTGTTTCCTGATTGGTCTGTGAGCTGCTTCCTGTCTGTGTCAGCAGGCCTCCTAGTTTCTCCTGATTGGTCAGCAGTGACAGACCCAGGAGGAAGCGCAGGAACAGGTCCAGGTGTCCATTTGGACTCTGTAAGGCCTCGTCCACAGCTCTCTGGTAGAAACCTGTTGGATCAACTTTCTTTCTGAACACTTTGGACCTCAGAGATGTTTGTTGTTGTTCTTCCAGTAGGTTGATTCCAGACGTGATGAAGGTGTGATGGACATGAAGAGCAGCCAGAAACTCCTGAACACTCAGATGGACAAAGCAGAACACCTTGTCCTGGTACAGCCCTCTCTCCTCTTTAAAGATCTGTGTGAACACTCCTGAGTACACTGAGGCTGCTCTCATGTTGATGCCACACTCTGTCAGGTCGGACTCATAGAAGATCAGGTTTCCTTTCTGCAGCTGATCAAAAGCCAGTTTTCCCAGAGACTTAATCATCCTCCTGCTGTCTGGACTCCAGTGTGGATCTGTCTCAGCTCCTCCATCATACTTGACCTTCTTGACTTTGGCCTGAACCACCAGGTAGTGGATGTACATCTCAGTCAGGGTGCTGGGCAGCTCTCCTCCCTCTCTGCTTCCCAGCATCTTCTCCAGAACTGTAGCAGTGATCCAGCAGAACACTGGGATGTGGCACATGATGTGGAGGCTTCGTGATGTCTTCACGTGGGAGATGATGCTGCTGGCCTGCTGCTCATCTCTGGATCTCTTCCTGAAGTACTCCTCCTTCTGTGGGTCGGTGAACCCTCTGACCTCCGTCACCATGTCCACACAGTCAGGAGGGATCTGATTGGCTGCTGCAGGTCGTGTGGTTATCCAGAGGCGAGCAGAGGGAAGCAGCTTCCCCCTGATCAGGTTTGTCAGCAGCACATCCACTGAGGTGGACTCTGTCACATCAGTCAGGACCTCATTGTTGTGGAAGTCCAGAGGAAGGCGACACTCATCCAGACCATCAAAGATGAACACAACCTGGAAGAGTTCAAACCTGCAGATTCCTGCTGCTTTGGTTTCACTGAAGAAGTGATGAACAAGTTCCACCAAGCTGAACTTTCTCTCTTTCAGCACATTCAGCTCTCTGAAGGTCAGTGGGAACATGAAGTGGATGTCCTGGTTGGTTTTACCTTCAGCCCAGTCCAGAGTGAACTTCTGTGTTAACACTGTCTTCCCGATGCCAGCCACTCCCTTTGTCATCACTCTTCTGATTGGTCCATCTCTTCCAGGTGAGCCTTTAAAGATGTCTTCTTGTCTGATGCTTGTTTCTTCTCTGTTTGGTTTCCTGGAAGCTGCTTCAATCTGTCTGACCTCATGTTCTTCATTGACCTCTGCAGTTCCTCCCTCTGTGATGTACAGCTCTGTGTAGATGTCATTCAGGAGGGTCGGCTGTCCTGCTTTAGCGATGCCCTCAAACACACTCTGGAACTTCTTTTTCAGGCCACCTTTAAGTTTACGTCCACAAATTGCAGCACCGAGTTCTGAATGAAACACAACAAATGAGATGAGTGAATAAATGACAGTAAATATTCCAGCAGTTCATTCTCCTAAAGAATGAGTCTGAATCTATCTGGAGACTTTAGTAAATGTTCTGTTGATCAGCAGCTTCAGTCTCGACACAAATCCTCTTACTGCTCTGCAGACAGTCAGCCAGCTTCTCCTGCTTCATCCTCCTCAGGAACAACACTGTGATCTGCTGGAACATCTCTCTGCTGCTCCTCTGCTCTTCATCCTCACCCTCCTCATCCTCCCTCTGACTCCCTGAGCATTCTGGGTAATCTGGACTCACAACCTTCTGCATCTTCTTCAGCTCCTTCTTCACAAAAGTCACCATGTTGTCCTCCAGCAGCTGGAACAGACAAATGTGACAATGAGCCATCAGAGTGAAACCATGGAGCCAAACATCACATCCATGTTGGACACACTGACAGTCCACTGGTCTACAAAGAGCAGCATGGAGACGCCTGAACACAACACATGGACCAGACCTTGTTGTTCATGTACGCACCATGAATATGGAGTCCAGGTGATGCTGCTGGACAGACGGAGCTGTGGGAACCTCTGAGCTCTGCTGCTCCACTCTGTGGATCAACATCAACACTTAGATGTCAGTACGTCTGTCCACACAGAGACAAACAGCAGCTACGACACCATCAACGTGTTCAGGAGACTCTGAACATGGAACAAGTCATCTCCACAGTTAAACCTCATCATGTCTCCCCCTCGCTGTGACGAGGACGTTCACAACAGACACAAACACTTTGGCTTTCAGAGCAGGTCGGACAACACGTCGTACAAACCAGTTCTTTTCTACAGTCACTGACTCTTTCTGTCAGTTACAGCTTACATCTGATCAGCAGGTGGACGGACGCCTTTAAAGTTAACCCAGAAATCCTTTGACTGGTCGCTCTTGAAGGACAGACAGCTGGGTTCAGGACAGTCTGGTCTCTGCTGCTGGATCCTGAAACTAAACCAGAACAAATAAAAACTGATGGAAAAAATCTTCAAGCTGTTAATAAACACAAAAACCCGCTTTGAGTCTGAAACGTCTTTCTGTCAGTTTGACTGTCTCACCTTCCATCTGGAGACCGTCTGAAATCAATAGGAAGACCCTTTGACAGGTCACTCTTCATGGACACACAGCTGGATCCAGGTCCAGGTCCAGGTCCAGGTCCAGGTCCAGGTCCAGGTCCAGGTCCAGGTCCAGGTCCTGGTCCAGGTCCAGGTCCAGGTCCAGCAGGATGTGGATGCTGCTGCTCTGGGCTTCAACACACACACAGCTGTGAGTGTGAATAATGACAGCAGTGATGTTGAGCTGAGCTCTGACACTTAGAGATGCTCATCTCACCTCTGAGCTTTGCTCTGGTTCTCATGGTCCCCACTCAGAGACCTTTTAGAGGGAGGGACTCCCTCCTCTCTGTCCTCACACTGATGCATAGCAGACAAACACAACAACCTGCTGGGAGAGTCACACATTAGTCCTCCTCCTTCCTCTCAGTCACATGACAAACACACACAGCTGTGATTGGAGGAAACCTGTCCAGCTGTGGGACAGCTGCTTCACCTCAACACTCAGTCTAAACCACTAAAAGCTCTTCAAGGCTGTCATAAACGCTCGTTCTGTCCTTTTAGCTGTGATTTGAACATTTCTACATTTCATGTCTGCTGCCTGTCTGTCCACAGCTCTACTGCTGATACCAGATGGTCCAAAATCAGACGTTAGACTGAGTTTGGTTTGGTGGAAACCACAAAAATAGACCATGTGATTTAGTTGTTTTGGTTTTACTTCAAAACAGAACAGAAAAGAAGTCAAACCACACCCAGTCAGGTTTGTTCTGGTGTCGCAGTCATAACAGAGGAAACGTCATGTTTGCTGGTTTCTGCCTTTTTGGATTGAATCCACTAACAAACTATCAGACGTCTCATCAGCTGAACTCACCAGAACCTGAGTCGGTCGTTGAGGAGCAACACTTAGATCCTGTTCAGACACAAACACAGACGTTTCTCTGGAGGCAGCTCTGCCGTCGCTCTGACAAACTTTCACTTTCATCAGAGACTAGACTCACCTGTCAGTGTAGCTCCGCCCCTTCCTGCTGCTGCTTGTCAGGTCTGTTTCCTCATTCAGCTTCACACATGAATAAAGTTCCAGACATCTGGAACCAGAGTTCAACATGGAGGAGTTTTACTGCTTCATCTCTTTTTACTGCATGAGTCTCTGGGATGTTGTTCTCTGCAGTCCTGCCTCAGTCCAAAGCTCAGCTCACTGTTTGCTCTGTAATGTTCCCATCTGGAACAAACCCTCCTGATAGCTGCTGCTATGCTGACCTCTGCTGGACAAACACCACAACTACACTGTACATGAAGAGCAGCAGTCTGCTTCTGGAGCTGGATCTGAAGGTGTTACTGAGTGAAGCTGCTGCACATCCATTACAAAGGAGTGTCTGCTCCTGGATGTGACTCTCAGGGTTCAACTGGGATCTGTGAGGAGGATCTGGTGCAGTGAGGTGGGCTCACAGACCACAGTCCACCACAGACAGTAGGAACAGGAGGCATCTCTAGAAAGTAGCTCCAGAGTTCAGAGGATGTGGATGTCCAGAGGAAGCACAGCTGTCTGTCAGGAACAAAGATAGTCTCAGGTCTCACTCTGGCAGCTCTGTCTCCACACTACATAGATACTGTCTGCAGCACAGGTGAGACACCTGGAGGAACCTCTGCTGAACTCCTTCAGCCAATCAGGAGGTCAGTGGGAGGCTGAGTGCTGGAAACCAACTGTTCACTCCAACAGTGAATAGACTAATAAACTGCAGCTGGCTTTGAACACATCAACATCCACCTGAGAATGAGCTCAACTCTGAGAGTCAACTGAACACACACCATGGACTTGTGTGAGCAACGTGTTCTGTACAAACGCTTTGTTCCAAATCACCTCCTCCTTCTTTCTACTTCCAGCCTGAACTCCAGAGTCCTGATAGTTTCATGCAGCACGGATCCAACCCAGAGTTACTTCAGCTTTGACCGTCTGTAGTGTGAAATGGGCTGTGGTCTGTTTGTGCTCTCTAAGCTGCTTGGTGCTCGTGTGATGCTGCTGATGTAACTGTGCAGAGGATTGTGGGTCAGGATGCCAGAAAAGCATGTTGGCTGCACACTTCAGAGTCCCACCATGTGTAGTAGAGATCCTGGTCTGTCAGGTCCACTACATTCAACATCCTGTGTATCAGGACATACTGGAATATGTCACATGGAAATACTGGAACACAGACAGGTTCTAGGTTTTCTTCAAATGAGCTAAAAGTTTAAAGGACAAACTGTATTTGAACTGCTTTAACAAGGAAGACAGAGACAGTAGAACCAGTGGAAGTCATTCACATCCACACCATGGTGCCCAGATACCTGCAGACTGGACAGTACATCAGAGAGACACTTACATCCACCTCAGAGTCTCCACTGAGGAGAAACTCCATCAGCTGTTCAGCACCTCTGGAAAGAACCACAGAACATTCAACAAACTGCAGGACCAGACTGTTGGATAGAGTCTGATCCACTAGTGTCAGGTTTTATTCACATCTGTTGACCTCACCTCCACATCACATCCATGATGAAGATCCACTGGGACCAGGAGGCCACATCAGGGTGGTCCTCCTGGTTGTCTCTCAAAGCATTGTGGGATAGCAGCTGACAGGAGACGGAGCTCAAGTGTCAAATACAGAAAAGGTCACCAGGTCAAACTGGATGGAGATGAAGAGAGTTTCTCTGATCTCACCTGAATGTACCTGCAGGATTTAAGACAACAGAACTGGATTCAGGAGTCAGTCGTGGTCCAGCAGGTGACCCTAACTCTACCCTTCCCCTCCAGCCCGGGTCCCTAATCTAGAGCCACCTTGACCCAACCACCGCCCCCCACCCCAGGGTTTGTATCCATATCCCCACCCTCCTAACCAACCCTCTATCCTTAATCCTAACCTCCACCACTCTCCAGCTCTGACGTCTAACCTTCACCTTGACCGGACCCTCACTCCTAACCTTAACCACCCCTCTGACCCTCACTCCTAACCTTAACCACCCCTCTGACCCTCACTCCTAACCTTAACCACCCCTCTGACCCCACTCCTAACCTTAACCACCCCTCTGACCCTCACTCCTAACCTTAACCACCCCTCTGACCCCACTCCTAACCTTAACCACCACCAAAACCCAAACCCTCACTTGAGCCACACCTTTCATCCCAAACCCCACCCCTCCACACCAAGAGGCGGCCTAGACAATACACAAATACACAGACACACAGCACCAAACCCACCCCCTCCCCATCAAAGCAACTCATACCATTCATTTCTACATACTCACATCACATTACAGCATTTCACCTTAAGGTCAAACAGAGTTTCTCCACATTACAGTCCACACACCCTGCTTTCCATAACCCTCCTGCTGCAACTTGCACAGGTGTGATGAGGAAACTTGAAGCCTCCAGTGTGCAAACAAAGAGAATGGACTTTTCAGTGCAGTAGAATAGATCCTGTGTCCAGCAGTGAAGCTTCTGGAAGGAGACACAGTTGGAGATTCACTCATGAAGAAGGTTTCAATCAGAGAAGAAGAACAGATTCAGTTTAAAGAACTCTGAACAGGGTTAGTTCACCTGTTAGTGGAAAAACATGAACGACTCAGAATGTCATTGAATCTAAATCTATTTAGTTATTTTAGTTCAAAGCAGACGCAGCATCATTTAGCAGATCAGGAGTCTGACATCAGTGAAACTAAACATGACTTTAGGCAGAATTACAGCATCCAGGCTTCATATTTAACCATATTTGTGTCTTTTATTCAGCCATAAGTCCAGAAAGCACAATAAATGATCCAGTTAGTTTGCATTCAGGAATTTTCCAGGCTTTCATTTATCCAGAGGAAGAACTTGATGCTTCAAACTGAACTTAAATTCTACTTGGAACAAAGGAAACAGTGAGAGACAGAAGGCTGCTTGTTGCCTAGCAACACAATGGTTGCTCAGCTCACAGCAGCAACAAGCTAATGTTAGCCTCAGCTAGTTATTCACCATTAAAATACAGACTCACCTTGAAGGTCCCATGTTTACTCCTCTAACATCTACAGAATGATGAGGACAGGGAAAAACAGCAGACAGACGGCTCCTACAAACTGAAGACTAAAGAAGAACGGAACAGAAGAGCTGCTGGTCTTCAGAAAACAACTCAAGCTGACCTTCTAACCCTGAAGTCTGTCTCTGTGTCTGTTTGTTGCTGAATTTAACCAGAGCTGGACTCATTCATTCATTTATTTTGTCTTCATTCAAACGTCTTTAAAGTTAGATGGACGGAAAGAAAAACCTGCAAAATCAAAAGAGAGACACAGAAGACAGAAGCTAGCACCAAAGCTAACGGTCCGGTAGGAGCTGACTTCTAGCAAACGGCGCCACAAAGCTAACTAGCTTAGCTTCAAACCAGCTGAAAACACACAAACACAAGTTGGTGGAACAGTTTGTTGTGTCCTTGAAAGAAAAGCGCCCTGCAGCTCCCAAAGTGTCTGAAGTGAACTCTAAAAGCAGGACTTCTCCCGTTAAACAGCTGGACGTGGACTCTGATGAGACACATTTAGAAAGATGTGCTTTTCTCTTCCAGCCTCCATCTTTGTAGGAGCAGACTGAAGGCTGCTTTCTTCTCCACCTGCACTAAAGTCAACACGTCCACAGATGGAGCCTTTTAAAAACTCTTCATGTCTTCTTCCTTCATCTCACCTGAGTGTCGCTGCCTCTGGCCTCCAGGGGCCTCATTTATCAAGTGTTCGTACTCACAGATGTGTCTAATGAGTGTGTACAAGCATTTCCACACAAAGTATGGGATTTATCAACTTGTACTTGTGCGTAGAAACATGTGCAAATTTAAGCACAACTCTGACCATGAGTACACACAAAACCCAACAGTGAAACTACAAACAGAATGCACTTAGAGAAGAGTCAGTGTCCAACAGCAAACTAAAACTAAACAAGGATTTAACACCATCACCGGATTCCCAAACATAAATAGAGCCATAGGTTGCCCCACATCTCAGTCAAAGCACCATCACACAATGAATTCAGATCCGTGAACATGAAAGGATTTCATTCAGTCAATACAAAAATAATTTCTGATCCACATCTGTCTCTGTTAAACGTTGTTTCCCGGTGGCCTGGACGAACGCACGACTCATTCATTCTGCAGAACAACTTAGTGGGTGGGAGCTGTTGAGGATGGCTGGCTGACTGGTGAGTGTTACAACATTTCAGAATTATTTTCTGGGCTTCGTATGGTTTATTGTAACATCTATAGGAGTTCGGGTAAATCCACTGAAGCAGTGGCTAATGATCCCTCCTGTCCCACCCTCTAATGTCGCTGCCATTCAAACGAGAGAATCATACAGAGATTTTAGATAAATCTGCATATTTCAGATTCAAAGTGTGTTTGGGGAAAATAATGTCATCATTCAACATTTTTAAAGTTTATTTATTTAACATTTGCGATGTGCATGCAGCAGTGACTCGTTGATTTGCAGTAAAGTATTGGCGATGTTGGTCAGCTGATCGCTTGTTTCATTTATGGATTTGGTGGTGTCTTGTTGATTCTGCAGCTCTGCCTCCGTCAGACCCTCGTCCCACCAGGACACACCGAATGAGTTTGGATGGCCCCGGCTGCTCCTGTTCCTCCAACTCCTCCTGCTCCTGAGCTCAGGCGGGGACTGGCTGGAGTTTCTGAGTTATTAAAGAAACATCAGATTACTGTCACGTTTATTTTAATTCAGATCCACAAATTGAAATGTTTTTGAAACACCTCAGTCCAGCTTTTTATTTTCCCTTTAGTGTTACTGGTTGATGGTCCAGCTGGTTCTGTTGGGAGAGTGTCTGTATCTCCATCATGAATAATCCCACATAGTGTCTCTGATGATGCTGGTATTACAGGCGTCCATGGGTGAAGCTGGGTTGTTGCGTGTCCTCCTCCAGTTCCAGATATTTTGCGTCTTTGGGCTGTGATGCGTTTTCTGGCACCGAGTTTGACATCAAACCATTTCTTTGTAATTCTGAGAATCATCTTTCCTCTGACCCAACAGAATTAACAGCAGTCGTCTCCTTCTCCCACCCAGCATTTTCTTTTGTTGGTCACACCTGCATTTAGTGTTCCAGAAAGTAGTTTTTGGTTTGTTTCAACTTCACCTAGTAATACCTCAATCTGGGTGTTGGAGAAATTTATCTTCTTCGCCCTCTTTGCCATGATTTCGGTGACGGGATCAAAAATCCATTGATGCATTTTAAGGGTTGTTGCTGCCATATATGGTCAATTGGAGGCGTTTCTGAATGCAAATGACCTGAACCGTGCACGAGCATGGTCGTTAGGAACAGGTGGGATTTATCATCACCGGTTACTTACTGGTGTCCGTACGACCCGTATCCACACGTTTGATAAATACGGATTTTTTTGTACTTACACAAATTCTAAATTTAATTCGTACGACAGAATTTAGAACTCTTTCTGCACACGCTTGATAAATGAGGCCCCTGGTCTCCTTCCTCTCCCTGAATCAGCAGAGGGAGTTGAGCTGTGACCACTTCATGTCTCTAACAAACTCTCCTGATATCTGCTGGACAAACACAATAAAGACCATCAGTGTTATGTCACACCATCAGCTGCTGTTTGGTCCTGATGACTCCATCTTTAGATTCATCTGTAACATCACACCTGTCCTCTGTCTGAACCTCTTCACTGCAGGTTTACAGGTGAGTCTACAGTCAACATGTGTCTCCATAGAATGAGCATCACTACAGTCTGATTCTCAGCTCTTCACTGGATCAATCCTCTGTTTTATTCTCTGCAGGAACCAAAGGATTTCCCTCTTTAGGGAAATGTAATGAGTCAGTGTCGCCACTAGATGGAGCTGTGAACCATAGAATCAGTGTTGTTCCCGGTAGGATGGAGTTCACAGTGATGGTGGATGTTCAGAGCTCCACTGTTAGCTGCTGGTCACATTTAACACTTTGTGGATTTGATTGGTCACTTCAAACATCAGCTTCCTGTTTGTGTCCCAGGTGATGGTTTGGAGGAGTGAGTTGAGCAGACGGCTAATCAGGAGTCTCTCTTTAAAAAGCTCCACCAGTGCACATGAGGCGGGGCGGGAGCTGCAGAGACGGGGCTCCAGTGTGGAGGTGCTGCCGTGATGGACGAGGAGGACCCCAGTGTGACCCGGCTGAAAGAGCTACATGCTAACTGTCACACCTGAAAGGGAGCACACAGAGGTGGGAACTCTGCAGGTGAGTGTTGGACTACATGAACGAATAAATCACACACTGTGCTCCTTCTGGGAAACTGAATCCATCGGGATTGTCACAGAGCGAGAATCAAAGATAAGTGACAAGAAGACGCTGCAGCTGTTTGAGAATTCTGTCCAGCTTCAAGACTCAAGATCTGAGGTGAGCTTACCTTGGAGAAATGAATACAAGGATCTGTCCTCTAATTATGATGTGCTCAGGGTGGTGTTTGATGCTTCTCCTCATGCAGCTGCTTGTCTGTCTCTGAATGACTGTTTAGTGACGGGCCCAAATCTGAATCCTGACCTGTTAAGTGTTTTGTTCAAGTGGCATTTATGGCTGACATCACCAAAGCTTTTCTACACATCTCAGTTCGAGAGCAACACAGAGATGCTGTAAGGTTCCTCTGGCTAAACAGCTTGGCAAAACCCCATGAAAAGGCTCAGGTCACCATCATGCGCATGACCTGAGTACCTTCTGGCGCCTCCCCCAGTCCCTTTTTGTTGGCAGCAACTATCAGACATCATCTGAGAGAACGTCAGCAACAATATCCCACTGTGACATCAATGCTTGATGCTGATGGTTTAATCTGCAGTGCTCCCAGCATATAGGCAGCCGCCGACCTCTCCATGCAAGCCAGAGGTATCTTAAAAGATGCAGGGATGAATCTGTGTAAGTGGAGCACGAATTGTAAGGAGCTGAAAACGCTGTGGGATGAAAAAATGGAAAACAGTGAGTGGAAATGTTGAAGTGAAAAGCTCTTGGACTGACTTGGAGAAGAGAACAAGATGACTTGGTTTTTGACTGAAGGAGTCTGGTGGATTCTTTGGAAAGTAAAAAGAACACAAAAAGAGGGGTGTTACAAGCTGCTGCTCGTATCTTTGATCCTGTCGGATTCCTTTCTCCCTTCACAATCAGAGTCAAACGCCTCTTTCAACAGATGTGGGAACGTGGACTTCAGGAGAGCCAGGAAAGTGGAGAGGAGGTGGAGAGGGTCAGCAACATCAAGTTCCTGGGTCTCCACATCACCAGTGATCTCACATGGACTGTCAACACCTCCCACCTGGTGAAGAAGGTCCAGCAGAGACTTTTCTTTCTGCGGAGGCTGAGAAAGGCCAAACTCCCCTCACAGCTTCTCATCAGCTTCTACAGGAGTACGATTGAGAGCATCCTGTGCTGCTGCAGCACCGTCTGGTTTTCCAGCTGCACTGCTGAAAACAAAAGGGACTTGACCCGTGTCCTAAAGACTGCACAGTGGATTGTGGGTGCTCAGCTTCCCAGCCTGGACTCTGTCTATGCCGGCTGAGGATAAAGGCCAGCAGCATCGCCAGAGACCCCACCCACCCAGGACACAGACTGTTGGTCCCCCTTCCATCAGGGAGAAGATTCAGGACATTAAAATCAAGAACAAGCAGACTGAGAAACAGCTTCTTCCCCAGAGCTGTTGCCGCCATCACACCCCCACCCATTGCCCCACCATCCAGACATCCCCAGCTTGATAGGACAGTTCAGCTGAACATGCACCCACCCCACCCACCCCCTCCACCTCCAGGCTCATCTGTGCAATAAGAACTTTACCTGAACACTGCACTCCCACTATTTGCACTATTTTATATGATCAGTCCTGCAACACTTGAACACTTTGTTATATGTATATAATACTTTGTTTGAATTCTTTTTATTTTTAAGAGTATTTTTATTTATCTTTTTATCTGTTTTTATTCTTATTTGCATCGCTGCTAATTGTCGTGTTCTTCCATACAAATTTCGTTGTACTTCTGCACAATGACAATAAAGTCTCTTTATCTTATCTTTATCTTTATCTTTGTCTTGGATGGGACAGTGAGCTACCTGAGGATTTCTGACATCTTTGGCAGCAGTGGTGCTCACAATGGTCCGACATCAGAAAAATGAACATCCCCAGATGTCACCGTGCTGCGCTCACAGATCAGCGTGAGCCCGTGGAAAGAGAAGTGCACGTCTTCAGTGATGCAAGTGAAAGTGAGAGTCATCCCCAAAGAGGCTGAGTGCACAGTAACCCTTATCACATCTAAAACCAGAGCAGCGCCACTTCAACAGTTACCCTACCCAGACTTGAACTACTCGGTGCGCTAATTGGAGCCAGACTCAGTCAGGATGTTATTACGCACCTTAACATGGATAAGAGCCAAGTGAAAATGTGGAGTGACTCTATGATAACTTTACACTGGATAAAGAGTTCCACAAAACAGTGGAAAGCCTTTGTAGAAAACCGAGACAGAGAAATCCAGAGTGTCACAGAACCTGCACAGTGGCATTTCTGCTGTGGAAAAGACAATCCTGCAGGTGTTGCAACAAGACGAACAAGTGGAAGCAAACTGCAAGAAAGTTCTCTGTGGTGGAAACGTCCAGAGTGGACCAAAGAGAGAAATGAACTCTAGTTATGAGCTCTATGAAATAAAGTAGAATAAAATGAAGGACAACACACAGAAAGACCTGTCCAAGTGGTTCTCAATAACTCTAGATGTTAGCTCAAGAATCGAGGCAGTAAAACTGAATATACTACCCAGACTGCTGCACCTATTCCTCTCTTTACTAGTTTACAGCATGAGATGAGCAAATATCAGGATTGATTTGGGAGGAAAAAGGCCCAGAGTCAAATTCAAAACACTTCAAGTGGACGAACAAAGGGGAGGCCTTGCTCTGCCCAGTTTAAGAGAAGATTTTTATGGTGCTCACTTGAAATACATGGTATGTTGGTGTTCTCCAGAATATAAGGCCAAATGGAAGAAAATAGAGCTGACTAGAGCAGAAGTCTACCTCAGACCAGGCTAGGAGACGAGCACTACAGACACCAGGAAGACCACAACTTTACTGTTTGTGAAAGTCTAAAAACCTGGACGGACATAGTTAGAAAACATAAAGTGGAAGGAGACTATAGGTTATTGCTGTGGCCTTCACAGACAACTCTTTTCATACCAGGACAAAGTGACTAAACCTTTCCAACATGGACAGACAGAGGAATTACAGCTGTATGCACACTGACAGAAGGGAACATTGAAAGTCTTTAGAAAGGCTTCAAAACCAACTGGAACCAGAAAATAAAGACTTGTTTCGTTCCTGACAACTAAGACACTTCTTTGATCCACAGGTAAAAACAGGTGTATCACCAGAAAGCAATGTGCTGGTTAGAATGATGGTGGTTACCTACGAGGAAACGCCTTCCAGAGCTGTGTCTAAACTGTGTGCATGTCTACAGAAATGTAACGGTAATACCTCACCGTATATGAAATCTACATGGGACACGTTTCTTTGTCACAAATGAAAAGCAAACAGACTGAACGACAACAAAAATGTTGGAGACGATGTGGAAACTATACCGCCAATCCCAGTCATGTCTCCTGGTCATGCATCAAACTCCAGTCATTCTGGGATGACAGTATCGGACCTTTGGAGGACGTCTTAAAAGGCTCCCATGATGATGCTAATGCTAATGGCTAGTGCCTCATGCTAACAGCTAATTCCAGTGGAACAAATGGAAGCGTCAAACCAAAGTGTTCAACTTGTAAATAAAGGACAGAGAAAGGAACATGTGTCTGGTTGTTCAGTAGAGTCCAGTTCAGCTCTGATGAATCCCTTTAATCACTGCTCTAAATAATATTGTAACCTGAACAGCCAGAACCACTGGACCTGTTCTCTTCTCTCTGGTTCTGGATCTGGATCTGATTCAGTTCAGTTTCATTGATAAAGCTCCAATTCACAACATCTGTCAACTCACAGCTCTGAACATAGTACGGTTCAGACCTTAGGAGTTATAGACAAGGACCAGGAAACCAAACAATCCAAACAGTGAAAGGAACCAAACCCCGCCCCCTGACAGAACCAGGCTCAGGGAAGGTGGACATCTGCCTCGACTGGTTGGGGTGAGGGTGGGGATGAGGGGGAGGGATAGCAAGATAGCAGATGGAGAACAAACAATACAAACAGAACAAAGAACATTTCGGAGGCCGGTGAGAAGAGAAACTGCAGATCAGAGAACAAACACAGAGTCAGTGATATGTGACAGTAGAGAGAGGAGAGGAGCCCAGTGCATCATGGGAATAGTGCAGCCTGGAGGTTCCAGATGCATGGACTAGTTTCTCAGCATCACTCTGGGACCAGACGTTCCTCACCATGAACTGTGGTTGGGCCTCGATGCACAGAGCAGCCAGGAGGAAGCTGAACCCAGCTGGGAGGTGGACTCAGAGAACAGAACAGGAAACAGTATTTTAAAGCAGTCTGGCAGCAACTTCACCACCATGATGGAGAGATTTCCACCGAGGCTCAGTCCATCTGTCAGACACTAGTCCTCACAGAGCTCTTTGTCACATTCACATGTTTAGTGGAGGTCCAGTGTTTCCTTCTCATGTTGTTTATCTGTCAGGACAATTCAAGACGCCTCTACAGAGCTCCAGGACCAGGACACAGATGAGACGCATTCAGGGTTTCTAGCAACGTCTAGTTTCCTCAACCTGAACCTGGTCAGAGGTTTCTTCTGAAAAGGCTTCCAGCAGATCAGAAGCACCAAGAGAACATTCAAACCTTTCATCAAACATTTGTACCGCAGAATCAAATCCAAGCAGACTCCACATTAAAGGCTGTGGAAACCTCCAAAGGCCGACAGCCGTTCAGAAGAAGCTCACATTAACCTCTGAGGAAGCAGCTGCTCCTGAACATCCAACACATCCTCAGCAGTCATCAGACAGACGGAGGCCTCCAGTCGTCTCTGGACCCCCACAGGACAGAAGCAGCTCCTCCACAGCTGACTCTTCATCACTTCCTGTCCAGTCAGAGGCCGACAGAGGACCACCAGGTGACCCGCTGACAGGTGATGTCCATCATCATCTGGCCTTTGGTCTGAGGCTCTTTGTGTGGAACTGATCCCTTAAAACTGACCCAGAGACCAGAAACACATCCTGGATTTATTCACATCAACAGGACAGTTAAGGACCCTGGAAATAACTTAGAGGGACATTTTCAGGGTTTCTTGTTTATTTAACTTTAAATTCACTTTAAACTGAGCAAAAAGAAAAATCATTCATTTATGGAATCCAGCAACCATCATTTAGATCAAAGTGGATGAATTTAATGGTGTTGAACAGGAAAAGAATCAGCTGTGATGGAAACATGAAGGAACAATGTCAAGAAGAAATGACTAAAATGAGCAATTAGACTTTTACTTTCCAAAATAATGATGTGAAACTGTGACTTGGATTTTGGTGCTTTTATTAAATCTGTCTTTAACTGTTGCCATACGATCATAAAACATCCATGATACATACAAAGAACAGACCTGGAGGAAATATACAAATATATATTAATGGATAATATTAGAATTAAAAACATCAGTGATATTAAATATACATCATCCATGAATCAAATCCATGTGTGTCCATCAGCACATGTATGTTCAGATGCTGACCTTCTTCTGTAGAGTCTCTGGCTCCAACCTGAACCTCATATTATCTGATATCATGGATCACAGTCACAGCATGGCTGCTTCCCTCTAGTGGACACAGGCGGTAACTACATCCATCAAGTCAGCCAAATGACACAGAAGCTACACTTCCAGGTAGCTCCTTCAAAATAAACCCTGACTAGCCGTTCTTACTATTCATGAAAGTGTTACGTGATTTTGGGAAACTCAGAGTGAAACTGATCTGGAATTAGCGCCAGTTAGCTTCTCCACTTACTGGGAATGTTTGCTTGTATTCTGAGTAAAGTTCACACACTAAATGAATCCACGTTGTAGCTTAATACCAACCTACAACAGCATCCATGACCGGCAGAGTTAGCCAAGCTAGCAGTGATGCTAACGAGCTTTTGTACCGGCTCAGACTGTTTAATGCCGTAACACAGACAGCTTTAATATAAATCTACTATCAGAGACAGAGACGTGGTTTCATTTAGTCTGACTGGTGATGTTTTACTGTGTGACTGGATCTGACTCCATAGCAGTGAAGTCAACATGCTAATCGGAGCTAACCAGCTAGCTATAAGGTGGAAACTACGTCCACAGTAAAGTCAACGAAATTATAGAGAAGCTGTTCCTGCTGGTGGTCCTTCAAAATAAAACAATTTTAAGATTCGCTTTAACCAAATTATGACAAAGTGATTTTGTTTGACTTGAAGACAGAACATTCAGAGTTTATGTACAACAACTGATCAACATATGAAACCAACTCCTGTTAATAATTTAGGTTTTCTCTAGTTTCATTTATCTTTTGCTAACAATTATAAGGAAACTGAAAGACTCAGAAAGACTGCTGTTGAGAATGAAGCTGTAATTAGCATTAGCTAGCTTCTGCTCTTGTTCAGATTGTTCTTGTTGTAGTATTAGTGAAGTTAAAACAGAAAAGTAGCAGCTAACCTGGAGAATACAGCGCTACAGATATACATATATATACACACACATACAGACCAACAAGAGTATAGATGCTCTGGTTTGGTTCTTCTCTTCTGTCTTTTTTATACCTTGTAAACTGCAGGGGTTAAGGGCTCAGGGCTCCACGGTGCTGGTTACTGAGACAAGCTGTCGCTCTCACTCTCCCACCTCAACCTCGTTCCAGTTCGGGGACTCGAACCAGCGACCCACTGGTCACAAACCCCGAGGCCCTTTTTAGTTTTTATTTGATTTGATCTGAATATTAATGTTGGAACATCAGAGTGTGAACATCATCAGCCTCCAACGGATCATGTCTACATTAACTGAACTTCTCCATCATCCACAGTGTGGAGCTGCAGCACTAAACTACACAGTGGTAACAACACACTTCACACTGGTTCCCAGTCCACCTCCCAGTAACAGGGACCAGTCAGAGTCTCTACACACCAGCTGCTGCTGCTGCTTCAACCTCTGGATCATCGGGACACACTTCATCCTCTCAGTACAAACACTGTCCTGATCAGCATCGATACCATCTGCAGAGAGAAGAAGAAAGATCAGAGGAGATCAATGAGTTTGATCAGCTGATCACTGTTGACATGAGACAACAAACAGTGATCAGATGTGATGGACACTCTGATGGAGGAGGACCACTGTCTGTGCACATCTGGAAGGCTGTCAGCTGGAATCAGCTTCATGTCCTCAACACATCAACACAACAACAACAGTGGGCTCCACATCCACTCAAACACATGATGACAACCAGCTTGTGGCTCCTCTGATTGGCTGACTGCTGTCTCTGTGTTCCTGTCCAGTCCTGGAGTCTGTCTCCATTCTGCTTCACAGCTTCACTGAGAAGCTGCAGGTTTACAGGAGACACTGGATCTTTGCTCTGATACTGACTGTTTAGTAGAAAACTGACTGACTGGAACCTTCTACTGACCTCAGAGTCTTCAGGCTGCAGTCTGGACTCTCCACAAGATCCTCCAGATGTTTCACTGATGAACCCTGCAGGTCGTTCCAGGTCAGGTCCAGATGTTCCAGATGGGAGGGGTTGGACTTCAGAGCTGAGACCAGAGAATCACAGCTGATCTCTGACAACCTGCATTCCTCCAATCTGAATAAAGAATAAAAGATATAGATCAGATCAGTGATGATCCATCAGATGTGTTCTTCACCTGCAGGTCTGCCTTCATCTGTCTGCATGTGTCAGTGTGTTTGTGTGTTTAGGATCAATATCAGTGATCAGACATGATCAGTCAAATCACATTGAACTGAACAAACCAAAGAAATATTTCTGCTTCTCTCAGTAAACTTAGTCTTTTATAACTGATCTGAGTTCAGAGGATCTTCTGGATCCACATGTGACTCTTCAGCTCTAATTACAAACATTCATTTCCTTCAACAACCAACAGGAACATTTTCTACACTTCCTGATACAAACACTCCACTTTGGTCTCAACAAACTGAATTTAGGACACAAACAGAAAATGTGGCCCAGAGCAGATTTACAGCTTCATGATGGAAGTTCTGTTGGAACATAGATGAGCTTCAGTCGTCATTAAACACATCAGATCTACAACAGTAACAGACAGTCAGTGAACTGACCTCAGAGTCTTCAGGCTGCAGTCTGGACTCTTCAGGAAACCACACAGATGTTTCACTCCTGGATCCTTCAGGTTGTTCGAGCTCAGGTCCAGATGTTCCAGATGGGAGGGGTTGGACTTCAGAGCTGAGACCAGAGAATCACAGCTGATCTCTGACAACCTGCATTCCTCCAATCTGAATAAAGAATAAAAGATATAGATCAGATCAGTGATGATCCATCAGATGTGTTCTTCACCTGCAGGTCTGCCTTCATCTGTCTGCATGTGTCAGTGTGTTTGTGTGTTTAGGATCAATATCTGTGATCAGACATGATCAGTCAAATCACACTGAACTGAACAAACCAAAGAAATATTTCTGCTTCTCTCAGTAAACTTAGTCTTTTATAACTGATCTGAGTTCAGAGGATCTTCTGGATCCACATGTGACTCTTCAGCTCTAATTACAAACATTCATTTCCTTCAACAACCAACAGGAACATTTTCTACACTTCCTGATACAAACACTCCACTTTGGTCTCAACAAACTGAATTTAGGACACAAACAGAAAATGTGGCCCAGAGCAGATTTACAGCTTCATGATGGAAGTTCTGTTGGAACATAGATGAGCTTCAGTCGTCATTAAACACATCAGATCTACAACAGTAACAGACAGTCAGTGAACTGACCTCAGAGTCTTCAGGCTGCAGTCTGGACTCTTCAGGAAACCACACAGATGTTTCACTCCTGGATCCTTCAGGTTGTTCGAGCTCAGGTCCAGATGTTCCAGATGGGAGGGGTTGGACTTCAGAGCTGAGACCAGAGAATCACAGCTGATCTCTGACAAACCGCAGCCCCACAATCTGAATAAAGAATAAAAGATGTGAGTTGAGGAGACAAAGTTCCTTGTTAAACCATCCAGAGGTCCATCATGTGTTCAGAGATGAAGAAGCTTCACAATGTACAAGTTGATCAAATGAAAACTCCAAACAGCTGAAGCCAACAGGAAACAGCTTCCAACAGTCCAACAGAACCAGAGAAGAAGAGCTCTCATTCATATTAATGACAACATGCTGCTGCTCCAATCAACACGGAGTGACTTCAGCTCTGAAACTCTGCAGCTCCACCAGCGGCTCCATCCATACAAACTGATGCTGAGCAACAAACACCAGGAAAAACACTCTGACATTTATTTCACTTCCTGCTCAGAGTCACAGAAACACAGCAGAAGGAAACCAGGACAAGACGAGGCTCCAGACTCTAGAAGATCTACATGTTCTGGAACCATGGACACATTTCAATCAGGACTCTACATTCACATCATCTCATTATTGATCATCTGTCATTGATAGAGGAAAGTGTCCATCAGTGTTCAGAGGACAAGGTGACGTCTTCAGACTGTTTTCTAAACCTGAGTCCATTTAAAAAGTTACACTGAGGATCTGAAGGACACCAACGTCCACATCAACAATAATCCCAACCAATGTTCTACATTAATATCATTTCCACTTCCAGTCACTGGTCTCTTTAGTCTACATCAGTCCTGATCATAACCTCCACAGATTCATTCATTCTCAGGATTTTAACCTTTATTATTCTAGTTGTTGTCACTGACATTAAAGGAAATGAACTTGACTTTGTCACTAGTCATATATTCATCAGTAGAACCTTGACATTGATGGATCTCCTCCCTCAGCAAGGATCTGAACCCTTTAAATACCAGCCTGTGTTCATGATGCCACAGCTGTTTGAATGAAATTAAACATTTGTTTTCATATCGAAGTGGATTTTTCTGACCATCACAATCTGGCATGTGTCAGTGATGAACACCAGCACGGATTCTGATGCATCATTACTACATTTGGAGCAGCAGCACATTAAAAACCTCTCATGAGAACTTAGAGTCCAAGTAAAATGTCCACTGGTGTTCATTGGTCCCATCAGATTATAAATACTGGTGTCAGATTTTAGACTGAACTAATGACAAACACTGGAAACTCTGATGGTTCAATTACGATTCAGTCAGACTCATGGACAGACTGAATAATCCTGTGTGGACTGAACAACTGCTCTGATGATCTCCAATCAGGTTTCAGGCCCATCACAGCACTGAGACTGCTCTCACCAAGGTGACAAATGACATCCGTCTGAACACTGACGTAGGTAAAGTCTCAGTCTTAGTCCTGCTGGATCTGAGTGCTGCGTTTGACACAGTCCATCATGTGATCCTGTTGCAGAGGTTACAGGACTGGGTGGGCATCTCTGGTCATGGTTCAAGTCCTGTCTTGAGGACAGGAAGTACTTTGTTCAAATCAGAAAAAACCAGATGGCAGTGACCTGTGGGGTCCCCCAAGGGTCCATCCTGGGACCCCTCTTGTTCAGTCTTTCCATGCTGCCCCTCGGCCAGTTAATACGCAGTAATAATGTGTCCAATCACAACTATGCAGACGACACTCAGATTTACATCTGGCTGACAGCAGGTGGACATGGGCCTGTGGACTCACTCTGTCACTGCCTCCAACAGGTCACTGTGTGGATGCAAAACAACTTCCTCCAACTAAATTCAGACCAGACTGAGGTCGTTGTCTTTGGCCCACTAAAACCAAGAGAAAGAGTCAGAAGTCGTCTTGAATCTCTGACTTTAAAACCTATAAATCAGGTTAGAAGTTTAGGAGTAACAACAGACTCAGACCTAAACTTTAACAGTCCCATTAAATCAATAACATCATCAACCTTTAACCATCTCAGAAACTCAGCTAGAATCAAAGGTTTACTGTCTAAACCAGACCTGGAGAGACTTATCCAAGCATTTGTCTCCAGCAGGTTAGACTACTGTAACGGCCTTCTCACTGGACTCTCTAGACATCTGCAGTACATTCAGAACGCTGCTGCTCGGGTCCTGACTAGAACCAGGAAGTAGGACCACATTAGTCCTGGTCCAGGTCTCTGCACAGCTTCCTGTTGCTCAGAGAACAGACTTTAAAGCAGCTCTGCTTGTGTATAAGTCCCTCCATGGTCCAGCACCACAGTACATCTCTGACATGTTGGTCCCATATGAACCATCTCAGACCTGGAGAACCTCAGGGACCAGGTCTTCTGCTGGAGCCCAGAGTCAGAACTAAACATGGTGAAGCTCCATTTCAGTTCCATGCAGCTAAACTCTGGACCAGTCGTCCTGATGACGTGAGACAGGCCTCGACTCTGACAGAGTTTAAGTCCAGGCTGAAGACGTTTAGTTTAGCTGTGCATAGAACAACTGAAGGTGTCCTGTCTGCACTCTTCTCTTTTACTTCATTCTAACTGATTGTTATTTATGTTTTATTGATTATGGTTTAATTGTAATTGTCTGTTTTTAACTTTTCTCTTTTCCATTTTCTGAAGCACTGTGAATTGCCCTGAGTATGAATTGTGCTATAAATACAAACAAATCTGCCTTGTGTGTGTAAACAGACGTCAGCATGAAGATCCTCAGTGTGGATCAGTAGAAGATCAGCCTGATGGCTGCAGCTTAGTGTCACCACAACTTTACATCACATTCATCTCAGCACACAAACAAAACATGATGTCTGACCTCAGAGTCTTCAGGCTGCAGTCTGGACTCTTCAGAAAACCACACAGATGTTTCACTCCTGGATCCTTCAGGTCGTTCCTGCTCAGGTCCAGATGTTCCAGATGGGAGGGGTTGGACTTCAGAGCTGAGACCAGAGAATCACAGCTGATCTCTGACAAACTGCAGCACCTCAATCTGAATAAAGAATAAAAGAAGTGGATCAGATCAGTGATGATCCATCAGATGTGTTCTTCACCTGCAGGTCTGCCTTCATCTGTCTGCATGTGTCAGTGTGTTTGTGTGTTTAGGATCAATATCAGTGATCAGACATGATCAGTCAAATCACATTGAACTGAACAAACCAAAGAAATATTTCTGCATAGATGAGCTTCAGTTGTCATTAAACACAGATCAGATCTACAACAGTAACAGACAGTCAGTGAACTGACCTCAGAGTCTTCAGGCTGCAGTCTGGACTCTCCACAAAACCACACAGATGTTTCACTCCTGGATCCTTCAGGTTGTTCCAGCTCAGGTCCAGATGTTCCAGATGGGAGGGGTTGGACTTCAGAGCTGAGACCAGAGAATCACAGCTGATCTCTGACAAACCGCAGTCCTCCAATCTGAATAAAGAATAAAAGATGTGGATCAGATCAGTGATGATCCATCAGATGTGTCTCTCTGAGTTCCTGAGGCTCCACTGCAGCTCAGCACAAACACTGTGGAAACACAAACATCCTGACTGGATGTGTGGAAGTCAGACTGCTGAAGCCTCACATCACTTTCACATCAGCTTTACATTCAGACACACAGCAGGACTGTGGATTCTGTCCTCCATCTTAGACCCCTGCAGTCAGCTGATCAGGGGATGTTCTGGCTCTGCCATTAGTTTTAACTATGTTCACCGGCCTTTAAGAGAAACAGGAAGTGAGTGTTAGACCATGTGATGCAGAGACGCCAAGGTGTTCTGTAGCTGTGTCTGAGTCCATAAAAGACATTCCCTGTGAGGCCTGCAGTAAACATGATGTTTAGATGAATAATACATGTTAGAAATGACACATTTAAGGCCTTTATTAGAGTTTTAAGGAACTATTTACAAGTCGGATGTTTATTTAATATTGATGCAACACGACAGTCTATGATTTATATGAAGTTTGAATTCACCATCACAGCTTCATTTGTGTGACCTGATGCACTTACACTGATTCTGTTTGTTATAGTTTCACACCTGCCATATAAAACGAGTCCAAACACATCCTGGCGTCTGAAACTTCTTATGTGGATGTGTTTAACTGGACAGTGGGAAAGGTTTCCACCAGGTCAGTACAGGGATTTATTCACCTTCAACAATCTGAAACATCTTCAGACTGTTTTCAGGAAAATTCATCAACCACAAACTTCAGAGAAGGATTTGAAGTGAATATATTGAAACACTGACCTGAGAGTCTCCAGTTCACAGTTTGGACTCTTCAGTCCATCACAAAGATGCTTCACTCCTGAATCCTGAAGCATTTTGTTCAAGCTCAGGTCCACATGTTTAAGACTGGAGGATGGAGAGCTGAGGACTGAGGACAGAGCTGCACAGCTTCTCTCTGACAGATTACAGCGACTCAGTCTGAGGAAACAATGAAGAACAAAGTTATTTCATTTCTTCTGCTCTTTAAAATCAGCAGGGAATCAATCAGTGTTTGCAGTAAATCCAACTCTGGACTTACTGAGCTTTGTTGGAGGCTTTGACCACCGGCAGCAGCCTCAGAAGAGCCTCCTCTGAACCACAGTATTTCTTCAGGTTAAACTCGTCCAGATCTTCTCCTGATGACAGTAAGATGAAGACCAGAGCTGACCACTGAGCAGGAGACAGTTTATCTGTGGACAGACGTCCTGATCTCAGGGACTGTTGGACCTCCTCCACCAGAGAAACATCCTTCAGTTCATTCAGACAGTGGAACAGGTTGATGCTTCTCTCTGTAGACTGACCCTCACTGATCTTCTTCTTGATGTACTCGACTGTTTCCTGATTGGTCTGTGAGCTGCTTCTTGTCTGTGTCAGCAGACCTCCTAGTTTCTTCTGATTGGTCGGCAGTGACAGACCCAGGAGGAAGCGCAGGAACAGGTCCAGGTGTCCGTTTGGACTCTTTAAGGCCTCGTCCACAGCTCTCTGGTAGAAACCTGTTGGACCAAGTTTCTTTCTGAACACTTTGGACCACAGAGATGTTTGTTGTTGTTCTTCCAGCAGGTTGATACCAGACTTGATGAAGGTCTGATGGACATGAAGAGCAGCCAGAAACTCCTGAACGCTCAGATGGACGAAGCAGAACACCTTGTCCTGGTACAGCCCTCTCTCCTCTTTAAAGATCTGTGTGAACACTCCTGAGTACACTGAGGCTGCTCTCATGTCGATGCCACACTCTGTCAGGTCGGACTCATAGAAGATCAGCTTTCCTTTCTGCAGCTGATTAAAAGCCAGTTTTCCCAGAGACTCAATCATCCTCCTGCTGTCTGGACTCCAGTGTGGATCTGTCTCAGCTCCTCCGTCATACTTGACCTTCTTGACTTTGGCCTGAACCACCAGGTAGTGGATGTACATCTCAGTCAGGGTGCTGGGCAGCTCTCCTCCCTCTCTGCTTCCCAGCAGCTCCTCCACAACTGTAGCAGTGATCCAGCAGAACACTGGGATGTGGCACATGATGTGGAGGCTTCGTGATGTCTTCACGTGGGAGATGATGCTGCTGGCCTCCTCCTCATCTCTGGATCTCTTCCTGAAGTACTCCTCCTTCTGTGGGTCGGTGAACCCTCTGACCTCCGTCACCATGTCCACACAGTCAGGAGGGATCTGATTGGCTGCTGCAGGTCGTGTGGTTATCCAGAGGCCAGCAGAGGGAAGCAGCTTCCCCCTGATCAGGTTTGTCAGCAGCACATCCACTGAGGTGGACTCTGTCACATCAGTCAGGACCTCATTGTTGTGGAAGTCCAGAGGAAGGCGACACTCATCCAGACCGTCAAAGATGAACACAACCTGGAAGAATTCAAAGCTGCAGATTCCTGCTGCTTTGGTTTCTCTGAAGAAGTGATGAACAAGTTCCACCAAACTGAACTTTCTCTCTTTCACCACATTCAGCTCTCTGAAGGTCAATGGGAACATGAAGTGGATGTCCTGGTTGGTTTTGTCTTCAGCCCAGTCCAGAGTGAACTTCTGTGTTAACACCGTCTTCCCGATGCCAGCCACTCCCTTTGTCATCACTGTTCTGATTGGTCCATCTCTTCCAGGTGAGCCTTTAAAGATGTCTTCACGTCTGATGCTTGTTTCTTCTCTGTTTGGTTTCCTGGAAGCTGCTTCAATCTGTCTGACCTCATGTTCTTCATTGACCTCTGCAGTCCCTCCCTCTGTGATGTACAGCTCTGTGTAGATGTCATTCAGGAGGGTCGGCTGTCCTGCTTTAGCGATGCCCTCAAACACACTCTGGAACTTCTTCTTCAGGCCACCTTTAAGTTTACGTCCACAAACTGCAGCAGCAAGTTCTGAATGAGACACAACAAATGAGATGAATGAATAAAAGACAGTAAATATTCCAGCAGTTCATTCTCCTAAAGAATGAGTCTGAATCTATCTGGAGACTTTAGTAAATGTTCTGTTGATCAGCAGCTTCAGTCTCTACACAAATCCTCTTACTGCTCTGCAGACAGTCAGCCAGCTTCTCCTGCTTCATCCTCCTCAGGAACAACACTGTGATCTGCTGAAACATCTCTCTGCTGCTCCTCTGCTCTTCATCCTCACCCTCCTCATCCTCCCTCTGACTCCCTGAGCATTCTGGGTAATCTGGACTCACAACCTTCTGGATCTTCTTCAGCTCCTTCTTCACAAAAGTCACCATGTTGTCCTCCAGCAGCTGGAACAGACAAATGTGACAATGAGCCATCAGAGTGAAACCATGGAGCCAAACATCACATCCATGTTGGACACACTGACAGTCCACTGGTCTACAAAGAGCAGCATGGAGACGCCTGAACACAACACATGGACCAGACCTTGTTGTTCATGTACGCACCATGAATATGGAGTCCAGGTGATGCTGCTGGACAGACGGAGCTGTGGGAACCTCTGAGCTCTGCTGCTCCACTCTGTGGATCAACATCAACAGTTAGATGTCAGTACGTCTGTCCACACAGAGACAAACAGCAGCTACGACACCATCAACGTCTTCAGGAGACTCTGAACATGGAACAAGTCATCTCCACAGTTAAACCTCATCATGTCTCCCCCTCGCTGTGACGTGGACGTTCACAACAGACACAAACACTTTGGCTTTCAGAGCAGGTCGGACAACACGTCGTACAAACCAGTTCTTTACTAGAATCACTGACTCTTTCTGTCAGTTACAGCTTACATCTGATCAGCAGACGGACGGAGGCCTTTAAAGTCAATGAATTCATCCCTTGACTGGTCACTGTTGAAGGACAGACAGCTGGGTTCAGGACAGTCTGGTCTCTGCTGCTGGATCCTGAAACAAAACCAGAACAAATAAAAGCTGAAGGAAAAATCTTCAAGCTGTTAATAAACACAAAAACCAGCTTTGAGTCTGAAACGTTTTTCTGTCAGTTTGACTGCCTCACCTTCCATCTGAAGACCTTCTGAAATCAATAGAAAGAGGCTTTGACTGGTCACTCTTCATGGACACACAGCTGGATCCAGGTCCAGGTCCAGGTCCAGGTCCAGGTCCAGGTCCAGGTCCAGGTCCAGGTCCAGGTCCAGGTCCAGGTCCAGGTCCAGGTCCAGGTCCAGCAGAGTGTGGATGCTGCTGCTCTGGGCTTCAACACACACACAGCTGTGAGTGTGAATAATGACAGCAGTGATGTTGAGCTGAGCTCTGACACTTAGAGATGCTCATCTCACCTCTGAGCTTTGCTCTGGTTCTCATGGTCCCCACTCAGAGACCTTTTAGAGGGAGGGACTCCCTCCTCTCTGTCCTCACACTGATGCATAGCAGACAAACACAACAACCTGCTGGGAGAGTCACACATTAGTCCTCCTCCTTCCTCTCAGTCACATGACAAACACACACAGCTGTGATTGGAGGAAACCTGTCCAGCTGTGGGACAGCTGCTTCACCTCAACACTCAGTCTAAACTACTAAAAGCTCTTCAAGGCTGTCATTAAGGCTCGTTCTGTCTTTTTAGCTGTGATTTGAACATTTCTACGTTTCATGTCTGCTGCCTGTCTGTCCACAGCTCTACTGCTGATACAGATGGTCCAAAATCAGACGTTAGACTGAGTCTGGTTTGGTGGAAACCACAAAAATAGATCATGTGATTTAGTTGTTTTGCTTTAAAGTGGAAAGAGAGTAGAAAAGAAGTCAAACCACACCCAGTCAGGTTTGTTCTGGTGTCGTAGTCAGAAAACAGGAAACGTCATGTTTGCTGGTTTCTGCCTCTTTGGATTGAATCCACTAACAAACTATCAGACGTCTCATCAGCTGAACTCACCAGAACCTGAGTCAGTCGTTGAGGAGCAGCAGTTGGATCCTGTTCAGACACAAACACAGACGTTATTCTGGAGGCAGCTCTGCCGTCGCTCTGACAAACTTTCACTTTCATCAGAGACTCGACTCACCTGTCAGTGTAGCTCCGCCCCTTCCTTCTGCTGCTTGTCAGGTATGTTTCCTCCTTCAGCTTCACACATGAATAAAGTTCCAGACATCTGGAACCAGAGTTCAACATGGAGGAGTTTTACTGCTTCATCTCCTTTTACTGCATGAGTCTCTGGGATGTTGTTCTCTGCAGTCCTGCCTCAGTCCAAAGCTCAGCTCACTGTCTGCTCTGTAATGTTCCCATCTGGAACAAACCCTCCTGATAGCTGCTGCTATGCTGACCTCTGCTGGACAAACACCACAACTACACTGTACATGAAGAGCAGCAGTCTGCTTCTGGAGCTGGATCTGAAGGTGTTACTGAGTGAAGCTGCTGCACATCCATTACAAAGGAGTGTCTGCTCCTGGATGTGACTCTCAGGGTTCAACTGGGATCTGTGAGGAGGATCTGGTGCAGTGAGGTGGGCTCACAGACCACAGTCCACCACAGACAGTAGGAACAGGAGGCATCTCTAGAAAGTAGCTCACAGTTCAGAGGATGTGGATGTCCAGAGGAAGCACAGCTGTCTGTCAGGAACAAAGATAGTCTCAGGTCTCACACTGGCAGCTCTGTCTCCACACTACATAGATACTGTCTGCAGCACAGGTGAGACACCTGGAGGAACCTCTGCTGAACTCCTTCAGCCAATCAGGAGGTCAGTGGGAGGCTGAGTGCTGGAAACCAAATGTTCACTCCAACAGTGACTCTAACAGAGTTCATATCTAACATGAGTGAACTGTCAACTGTCTCATAGTGGAACAGTGTAGAAGTGGGACTAATAAACTGCAGCTGGCTTTGAACACATCAACATCCACCTGAGAATGAGCTCAACTCTGACAGTCAACTGAACACACACCATGGACTTGTGTGAGCAACGTGTTCTGTACAAACGCTTTGTTCCAAATCACCTCCTCCTTCTTTCTACTTCCAGCCTGAACTCCAGAGTCCTGATAGTTTCATGCAGCACGGATCCAACCCAGAGTTACTTCAGCTTTGACCGTCTGTAGTGTGAAATGGGCTGTGGTCTGTTTGTGCTCTCTAAGCTGCTTGGTGCTCGTGTGATGCTGCTGATGTAACTGTGCAGAGGATTGTGGGTCAGGATGCCAGAAAAGCATGTTGGCTGCACACTTCAGAGTCCCACCATGTGTAGTAGAGATCCTGGTCTGTCAGGTCCACTACATTCAACATCCTGTGTATCAGGACATACTGGAATATGTCACATGGAAATACTGGAACACAGACAGGTTCTAGGTTTTCTTCAAATGAGCTAAAAGTTTAAAGGACAAACTGTATTTGAACTGCTTTAACAAGGAAGACAGAGACAGTAGAACCAGTGGAAGTCATTCACATCCACACCATGGTGCCCAGAAAGCTGCAGACTGGACAGTACATCAGAGAGACACTTACATCCACCTCAGAGTCTCCACTGAGGAGAAACTCCATCAGCTGTTCAGCACCTCTGGAAAGAACCACAGAACATTCAACAAACTGCAGGACCAGACTGTTGGATAGAGTCTGATCCACTACTGTCAGGTTTTATTCACATCTGTTGACCTCACCTCCACATCACATCCATGATGAAGATCCATTGGGACCAGGAGGCCACATCAGGGTGGTCCTCCTGGTTGTCTCTCAAAGCATTGTGGGATAGCAGCTGACAGGAGACGGAGCTCAAGTGTCAAATACAGAAAAGGTCACCAGGTCAAACTGGATGGAGATGAAGAGAGTTTCTCTGATCTCACCTGAATGTACCTGCAGGATTTAAGACAACAGAACTGGATTCAGGAGTCAGTCGTGGTCCAGCAGGTGACCCTAACTCTACCCTTCCCCTCCAGCCCGGGTCCCTAATCTAGAGCCACCTTGACCCAACCACCGCCCCCCACCCCAGGGTTTGTATCCATATCCCCACCCTCCTAACCAACCCTCTATCCTTAATCCTAACCTCCACCACTCTCCAGCTCTGACTTCTAACCTTAACCACCACCAAAACCCAAACCCTCACTTGAGCCACACCTTTCATCCCAAACCCCACCCCTCCACACCAAGAGGCGGCCTAGACAATACACAAATACACACACACAGCACCAAACCCACCCCCTCCCCATCAAAGCAACTCATACCATTCATTTCTACATACTCACATCACATTACAGCATTTCACCTTAAGGTCAAACAGAGTTTCTCCACATTACAGTCCACACACCCTGCTTTCCATAACCCTCACCCTAACCCTCCTGCTGCAACTTGCACAGGTGTGATGAGGAAACTTGAAGCCTCCAGTGTGCAAACAAAGAGAATGGACTTTTCAGTGCAGTAGAATAGATCTTGTGTCCAGCAGTGAAGCTTCTGGAAGGAGACACAGTTGGAGATTCACTCCTGAAGAAGGTTTCAATCAGAGAAGAAGAACAGATTCAGTTTAAAGAACTCTGAACAGGGTTAGTTCACCTGTTAGTGGAAAAACATGAAGGACTCAGAATGTCATTGAATCTAAATCTATTTAGTTATTTTAGTTCAAAGCAGACGCAGCATCATTTAGCAGATCAGGAGTCTGACATCAGTGAAACTAAACATGACTTTAGGCAGAATTACAGCATCCAGGCTTCATATTTAACCATATTTTTTGTCTTTTATTCAGCCATAAGTCCAGAAAGCACAATAAATGATCCAGTTAGTTTGCATTCAGGCATTTTCCAGGCTTTCATTTATCCAGAGGAAGAACTTGATGCTTCAAACTGAACTTAAATTCTACTTGGAACAAAGGAAACAGTGAAAGACAGAAGGCTGCTTGTTGCCTAGCAACACAATGGTAGGTCAGCTCACAGCAGCAACAAGCTAATGTTAGCCTCAGCTAGTTATTCACCATTAAAAATACAGACTCACCTTGAAGGTCCCATGTTTACTCCTCTAACATCTACAGAATGATGAGGACAGTGAAAAACAGCAGACAGACGGCTCCTACAAACTGAAGACTAAAGAAGAACGGAACAGAAGAGCTGCTGGTCTTCAGAAAACAACTCAAGCTGACCTTCTAACCCTGAAGTCTGTCTCTGTGGCTGTTTGTTGCTGAATTAAACCAGAGCTGGACTCATTCATTCATTTATTTTGTCTTCATTCAAACGTCTTTAAAGTTAGATGGACGGAAAGAAAAACCTGCAAAATCAAAAGAGAGACACAGAAGACAGAAGATAGAAGCTAGCACCAAAGCTAACGGTCCGGTTGGAGCTGACTTCTAGCAAACGGCGCCACAAAGCTAACTAGCTTAGCTTCAAACCAGCTGAAAACACACAAACACAAGTTGGTGGAACAGTTTGTTGTGTCCTTGAAAGAAAAGCGCCCTGCAGCTCCCAAAGTGTCTGAAGTGAACTCTAAAAGCAGGACTTCTCCCGTTAAACAGCTGGACGTGGACTCTGATGAGACACATTTAGAAAGATGTGCTTTTCTCTTCCAGCCTCCATCTTTGTAGGAGCAGACTGAAGGCTGCTTTCTTCTCCACCTGCACTAAAGTCAACACGTCCACAGATGGAGCCTTTTAAAAACTCTTCATGTCTTCTTCCTTCATCTCACCTGAGTGTCGCTGCCTCTGGCCTCCAGGGACCTCATTCATCAAGCGTTCGTACTCACAGATGTGTGTGTAATGAGTGTGTACAAGCATTTCCACACAAAGTATGGGATTTATCAACTTGTACTTGTGCGTAGAAACATGTGCAAATTTAAGCACAACTCTGACCATGAGTACACACAAAACCCAACAGTGAAACTACAAACAGAATGCACTTAGAGAAGAGTCACAGTGTCCAACAGCAAACTAAAACTAAACAAGGATTTAACGCCATCACCGGATTCCCAAACATAAATAAAGCCATAGGTTGCCCCACATCTCAGTCAAAGCACCATCACACAATGAATTCAGATCCGTGAACATGAAAGGATTTCATTCAGTCAATACAAAAATAATTTCTGATCCACATCTGTCTCTGTTAAACGTTGTTGCCTGGTGGCCTGGAGGAACGCACGACTCATTCATTCTGCAGAACAACTTAGTGGGTGTTTATCTCCAAGCAGGAGCTGTTGAGGATGGCTGGCTCATTGGTGAGTGTTACAACATTTCAGAATTATTTTCTGGGCTTCGTATGGTTTATTGTAACATCTATAGGAGTTCGGGCATATCTACTGAAGCAGTGGCTAATGATCCCTCCTGTCCCACCCTCTAATGTCGCTGCCATTCAAACGAGAGGATCATACAGAGATTTTACGTAAACCTGCATATTTCAGATTCAAAGTGTGTTTGGGGAAAATAATGTCATCATTCAACATTTTTAAAGTTTATTTATTTAACATTTGCGATGGGCATGCAGCAGTGACTCGTTGATTTGCAGTAAAGTATTGGTGATGTTGGTCAGCTGATCGCTTATTTCATTTATGGATTTGGTGGTGTCTTGTTGATTCTGCAGCTCTGCCTCCGTCAGACCCTCGTCCCACCAGGACGCACTGAATGGGTTCTGGATGGCCCCGGCTGCTCCTGTTCCTCCAACTCCTCCAGCTCCTGAGCTCAGGCGGGACTGGCTTGAGTTTCTGAGTTATTAAAGAAACATCAGATTATCGTCACGTTTATTTTAATTCACATCCACAAATTAAAATGTTTTTGAAACACCTCAGTCCAGCTTTTCATTTTACCTGTAGTGTGACTGGTTGATGGTCCAGCTGGTTCTGTTGGGAGAGTGTCTGTATCTCCATCATGAATAATCCCACATAGTGTCTCTGATGATGCTGGTATTACAGGCGTCCATGGGTGAAGCTGGGTTGTTGCTTGTCCTCCTCCAGTTACAGATATTTTACGTCTGTGGGCTGTGATGTGTTTTCTGGCACCGAGTTTGATATCAAACCATTTCTTTGTAATTCTGAGAATCATCTTTCCTCTGACCCAACAGAATTAACAGCAGTCGTCTCCTTCTCCCACGCAGCATTTTCTTTTGTTGGTCACACCTGCATTTAGTGCTCCAGAAAGTAGTTTTTGGTTTGTTTCAACTTCACCTAGTAATACCTCAATCTGGGTGTCGGAGAAATTTATCTTCTTCGTCCTCTTTGCCATGATTTCGGTGAGAGGATCAAAAATCCATTCATTCATTTTAAGGGTTGTTGCTGCCATATATGGTCAATTGGAGGCGTTTCTGAATGCAAATGACCTGAACCGTGCACGAGCATGGTCGTTAGGAACAGGTGGGATTTATCATCACAGGTTACTTACTGGTGTCCGTACGACCCGTATCCACACGTTTGATAAATACGGATTTTTTTGTACTTACACAAATTCTAAATTTAATTCGTACGACAGAATTTAAAACTCTTTCTGCGCACGCTTGATAAATGAGGCCCCTGGTCTCCTTCCTCTCCCTGAATCAGCAGAGGGAGTTGAGCTGTGACCACTTCATGTCTCTAACAAACTCTCCTGATATCTGCTGGACAAACACAATAAAGACCATCAGTATTATTTCACACCATCAGCTGCTGTTTGGTCCTGATGACTCCATCTTTAGATTCATCTGTAACATCACACCTGTCCTCTGTCTGAACCTCTTCACTGCAGGTTTACAGGTGAGTCTACAGTCAACATGTGTCTCCATAGAATGAGCATCACTACAGTCTGATTCTCAGCTCTTCACTGGATCAATCCTCTGTTTTATTCTCTGCAGGAACCAAAGGATTTCCCTCTTTAGGGAAATGTAATGAGTCAGTGTCGCCACTAGATGGAGCTGTGAACCATAGAATCAGTGTTGTTCCAGGTAGGATGGAGTTCACAGTGATGGTGGATGTTCAGAGCTCCACTGTTAGCTGCTGGTCACATTTAACACTTTGTGGATTTGATTGGTCACTTCAAACATCAGCTTCCTGTTTGTGTCCCAGGTGATGGTTTGGAGGAGTGAGTTGAGCAGACGGCTAATCAGGAGTCTCTCTTTAAAAAGCTAAATCAGACATTTGGACTGGAGCTGCAGAATTTATAGAGCTCTCTATCACCTGTCTCTGTTCACGTTGGGTTATTTGGACTCAAACAGAGTCTGTTAGATCTTTACAATGGTTTTCCTTTGCTGAGTTTTCTTTATTTCAGATTTTCACCTAATGTCGACCACTGATGCTAATGCTAATGCTAATGGCTAGTGCCTCATGCTAACAGCTAATTCCAGTGGAACAAATGGAAGCGTCAAACCAAAGTGTTCAACTTGTAAATAAAGGACAGAGAAAGGAACATGTGTCTGGTTGTTCAGTAGAGTCCAGTTCAGCTCTGATGAATCCCTTTTAATCACTGCTCTAAATAATATTGTAACCTGAACAGCCAGAACCACTGGACCTGTTCTCTGCTCTCTGGTTCTGGACATGGATCTGATTCAGTTCAGTTTCATTGATAAAGCTCCAATTCACAACATCTGTCATCTCACAGCTCTGAACATAGTACGGTTCAGACCTTCGGAGTTATAGACAAGGAACAGGAAACCCAACAATCCAAACAGTGGAAGGAACCAAACCCCGCCCCCTGACAGAACCAGGCTCAGGGAAGGTGGACATCTGCCTCGACTGGTTGGGGTGAGGGTGGGGATGAGGGGGGAGGGATAGCAAGATAGCAGATGGAGAACAAACAATACAAACAGAACAAAGAACATTTTGGAGGCCGGTTAAAAGAGAAACTGCAGATCAGAGAACAAACACAGAGTCAGTGATATGTGACAGTCGAGAGAGAGGAGCCCAGTGCATCATGGGAATAGTCCAGCAGTCTAAACCTACAGCAGCATAACTAAGGGTCAGCTCAGGTGATCCTGAGAGAGAAGGGCTCTGTTGGGATGATAAGGTCTAATCAAGTCTTTAAGATACGATGGAGCTGCTCATTAACAGTTTATATGTTAGAAGAAGGATTTTAAATTCTATCCTGGATTTTACAGGCAGCCAATGACGAGAAGCTAATCCAGGAGAAACCTGATCTCTGGTCCTGGTTCCTGTCAGAACTGTGGCTGCAGCATTTTGGACCAGCTGGAGGTTTTTAAGAGAGTTACTGGGACATCCTGACAATAAGGAATTACAATAGTCCAGCCTGGAGGTTCCAGATGCATGGACTAGTTTCTCAGCATCACTCTGGGACCAGATGTTCTGATCTTTACAGTATTATAGATGAAAGAACGCCGTCCTACAGACTGGTTTAATGTGTAGGATGAAGGACATATCCTGATCAAAGGTAACTCCAAGGTTTTAACAGTAGAGCTGGAGGCTGAGGCAGCGCCATCTAGAGGAACTATCACGTTAGACAGAGTGTTTCTGAGGTGTTTAGGGCCAAATACAATGACCTCAGTTAGTCTGAGTTTAAATGTAGACAGTTACAGGTCATCCAGGCCTTTATGTCCTTCAGACATGTTGGAGTTCGACCAGCTGGTTGGTTTCATTTGGCTTCATAGATAAATATAACTGGGTATCATCTGCATAACAATGGAAGTTTATGCAGTGCTTCCTAATAATGTTTCCTAGGGGAAGCATGTACAGAGTAAATAGTACTGGTCCTAACACAGAACCCTGTGGAACTCCATAACTGACTCTGGAAGAATCGTCATTAACTTGAACAAACTGGAATCTGTCTGATAAATTCAATTAACTTCCTCTCGCCTGAACTGCATGGATATTTCTTTCTCTGTGCAATGCAAACTTTGCATGGATGCTAATATCTTCATACAATTGTATGTTCCTATGTCATCACAAGAGAGAGCAGTAGAGGAGCAAAGTATTTATGCTTGTTGCATATTCTTCAGAATCAGAATGATTCATTGCCAAGTAGGTTTACACCTACCTATATGAGCAAATATATTAAATAACATGTTAAAGTAATAATGTTATGAATACAAATCAAACTCCTACAAAGTAATATATTCAAAAATGTTCATTCTCCTTATTGGGTAAATAAGGCTCAGTCAGTCCACAACACAGTAACATCGGTGTACCACCTATCAGAAACAAATAGAGGAACTTATCCTTCTGATAGCTGTGTTTCTTGTGTTTCTGTTTCCATCTGCTTTTAAATAATTAGTTGTTTTTCACTGTTTTACTCAGTCAGGTTGAGTTATTCTATATAAATTGTGAGGACTTAATTCAACTTGTCTGTGTCATGTTTTGATCAATTAGATTTAATTAGATTACTACTACTACTACCATTTTCTTGGGATATGTGAAACTTTATTTGTCCCCGTGGGGGCAATTCAATTTTCGCATATCCCAAGGGCCCAACAATGGTCACACTGGGGGTTTGATCCTCTGAGCTTCTGATCCAGAGAGTCCAGAGACTTAATAATAATAATAATAATAATAATAATAATAATAATAATAATAATGGTGGTCTTAAAATGGTTTATTATTATTATTATTATTGTTATTATTACGAGGGGTATTTCAATGGTCATCTGCCATAGAGACCAAACATCTACACATTTTGACTTGCAGTGCTCACACAACGCCAAAGGGACGATGCATTTTGGAGGCACTGACTATTTATATGAGAACAGAATTCAGTTTTGACCAGTCGTGTGAACTGTTTTGGGAGAGATGTGAGCTTTTGGTGTTGTGCTGAACCATCCAGGTTAGTGTTGAGAACGTCTGGTCTGTTTCAAGAAATGAGCCAAAGCACCTGAGAAGGATCTTTGCATTTTTGGTGGCACCGACTATTTACATGAGAAAGGAACTCAGTTTTGAAGCATGAGTGAAAGGTTTTGGGAGGGATGTGAGCTTTTGCACGTGAGCTTTGGTGTTGTGCTGAACTGTAAGACTGTTCTGCCAAATGATCTTAGAGTTTTGAGAATGTAATTTCTGTTTCAAGAAATGAGCCAAACCAATGGAGAAAAACTGTAATAAAAACTTCAAATTCTGACTTTTTATTACCTCTTCATTTTTACAGTGTATGTCACAACACAGGTTTGCATATTGACATCATGAAGAGTTCAGTACATTTCTGAACATTCAGTTAACTTATTGGAGCAAGTAGCGTGGAGAAAAAACACTTGAGTTGAGCTTTTGCCTTTTTCTGCACACTTCACCAAGCAGGTTCTTCTATGTTTGCAAAACCAACACAAGAACATTGCAGGTAGCCGTAAACCCCATCTCCCTTCTCACTCATGGTGCTGGCAACAACATTAGTCACCCTGAACTCCCATAATGCATTGCAACACACAGTTCAGTCTTTTGTTCTGCAGTCGCTACATCAATTTAAACAAAACACTATGAACTGTAGGCTCAATCAAGGAGGACTGGGATAGAAGGTTTGTCACGTGTTGACTTGAAATGGTGGCTTCAATCCCCTGCAGAGTTGTTCAGGAGACCCCGTACTTTCAGGGAGTTTTGCACATACACACCTGACCCAGGCCTCGATAAGTGCTGGCTCTGGTCCAACAAGGCATTTTGAGTTTTCCCACCACATGATATGCAATAAGGCCAACCGTGTGGTTTCACCTGAACTCAGTGAGCTGAACGGCAGCCTCTCCTTGCTGTTAATTTGCCAAAGATGTCCGACCAGCCGCATGCGACCCAGCCAGGTAAGCGAGGAACCTTAATGGGCATGCACGCACGGACGCTCTGCTCTTCTACAGGGTTTCCATCCCGAGAAGTAACTTCAGTTATTCAAATTCTTGTTAGTGTCCCATCAAAACTCTAGCAGAGGCAACGATGGTGAGAAGTTTGCTGTGCTGACTCGTTGTTGTTGGTTGCAATGCTTAATTTATGAGTGAACACTGATGAGGACAACAAACGCCTAGTTATCGTTTTTACAGTGTATTTCTAAAAGCTTGTCCAATACAAAGACCTGCACAGCCTTGAACAGAAACTACACGTCTATTAAACCGACTGCAACAATGATTTAGATTTTCACAAAACACATCTGCCATCATGGTGAAAATACTTTAGCTTATTTAAATGACATTCTTCTGCATTCCAGCCAAGCCACGCTCAGTTATATTCCATTTTATTTCCATTTTGACACATTTATCATTTATTTCCTGCCCCTGTGTTTGACAAACGCCACGGCACGGCCTCGTTCTTGGTATTTTTGGCCTTATTTTGATGATCGGCATCTCCGTGACTTTAAAAGGAAGATGTCGTGTCCCTTTTTCCAGATGTTTTCTTTACCTACAGTGTGCAGCGTATTCACAGCACGCCATTTTGCCAGGGTTGTGTTGCATTTTGTGAGTTAGGTGTCGCATTTTATGATTTCACATCGCACGTCCTTTGCGATGTTGTCAGAGCTGCATCGTGACACTGAGAGGTCGGTCAGGATGCTGAAGAAACACCTTCACTCGTCAAGAAGCCGAGACGGACCAGCACAAACTGGCCATTCGCGTCAACGCTGTTGACTTGAGCACCAGCTTCCTCTCTGAAGAAAAGGCTCACTACGAGACGTTAATTATGTTTCCATGGCAACCGACTGGAAAGACCTCGACAGACCTCCACGCCGCTCCTCCTGCAGCTCCGCGAGGTTCGTCTGGATCGCAACATCACGTCCCGGGTTCGACCCCAGGAGGAGGCTGGCGTTTGAATGAGTGCAGGTGGTTTGAGCTACGAAGCAGCGGGAAAACTGAACGTCTTGGTCCAGAATCACCATTCATATGAGGTTAAAACTCAAACAGGTGTTGCGTAGTAGTGCGTCATCAAACGGCAGATTGCGCAGAATCAGGCTCCCTGTTGTTGGGATTCAGGAAAACTTTGAGTGAGACGCCAAACTGAGTCCTTGACATCACACAGTGAAGTATTGTTGGCTTGTTCTGATGGTGGATGGAGAAGACATGACGAAGTTGAGCATCTCAGTGACTTAGAAAGAAGATGTTGTTCCACTTTCTCCACTGTTGGATAATTTTTTTTGTCCCTGACACCAGAAAGTTCTTGGTCTGAGTTGGGAATCCAGGAAACAAATTCTGTAGGAGACAAAACCCTGGCATAAAGAAGTCAGTACCAAAGACCTTCTAGGAAAGTCTCCCCTATCAGCAGCCATCTTGGCAGTTTTATCAGACTAACAGGACCAGATTTCTATCTCAATGAGTGCTGAGAGTCAACTTTTATCCATGTTTGGTGATAGTGTTCAGGGTTCTCTGGCCTTGGAGCTTCTCTGTACTGTTCAAAAGATCAACAGCGGGGGTACCATGACAAAGACTCCTGTGGTGGTTAATGACCTCTGACAAGCTCCACTAATGTTCACTTTACATCTTAGACTCTGCATAAACAGATATGAAATAAACACATGTAAAGTTTGGTGTTTACATTTTATTACATGTGGATTTATTTTGTCTACACAAACAGTAACGTCCTGATGGAAAAGAGGAGTCTGAGAACTTCTTCTAACTGCTGATGAAGAGCAGCTGAAGTTAAATGTCTAAATGAAACCTTAAAGTCAGGGACAGCTCTTTGTCCTTATTAATCTGATCCATGACTGTGTTCTAGGTGGAGTTTCTGACGGTGCTGGTTTTAACCTCCATCTCCACACTGTGCAGGTTGTTTGCAGTCACCAGCAGGTGGCGTCAGAGTGTCTTTACTGCAGCCTCTCAGGGACCAGTCCAGCCTGATGCTGCTGCCCCTTTAACTTCTGCTCTTTACTGTCAGATCAGTCTGATATTCACAGTGTCGTATGTTTGTTCTTTCTGCATGGCTGAAGGAGGTTTGTGGTCTCAGCGGTTTGTTTCTGGCTCTGCTGCTGCTCAGCATCTGTTTCCTTCTCTACATTCTACAGCTTGTTCCTCTTATTATGGACTTCAGCATCGACGGTGTGACTGAAGCAGTGAACAGGTTCATTCAGAGAGAAATCAACATCTACATGAATGTTAAAGTCAGACACGGGAGTCACTTTGTCTGCACTAAACCACACATCAGATACAAACGGTGAGTAAAGGCCAGCTGACAAACAGCAAATAGAACACTGGTCTATTTCCACTGTGTTCTATCAGTGAATCCTTCACTGTCTGAGCTTCACACTAACTCTGGTTTCCATTGATAACCCCTGAACCAAGTCTGAAGCAGCTGCCGTCTGTTTTCCACAGCTAGATAGTGAAAGTAGTTCACTGTCTGTGGAGTCGTTTTAGGAGGACGACCACTGCAGCCATGATTAGTGGTACTATGGCTCCTTCTATACCTGCAGCCATGATTAGTGGTACTATGGCTCCTTCTGTACCTGCAGCAATGATTAGTGGTACTATGGCTCCTTCCATACCTGCAGCCATGATTAGTGGTACTATGGCTCCTTCTATACCTGCAGCCATGATTAGTGGTACTGTGACTTCTTCTATACCTGTAGCCATGATTAGTGGTACTGTGCCTCCTTCTATATCTGCAGCCATGATTAGTGGTACTATGGCTCCTTCTATACCTGCAGCCATGATTAGTGGTACTATGGCTCCTTCTATACCTGCAGCCATGATTAGCGGTACTATGGCTCCTTCTATACTTGCATCCATGATTAGTGGTACTATGGCTCCTTCTATACCTGCAGTCATGATTAGTGGTACTATGGCTCCTTCTGTACCTCCTGATTACTGCTGACACTGTGGTTCACTGATGTTTAGTTGGTCTTCATGGATCCTTTTCCATCTTTGTGACGTCTCCCAATCTGATATTTCAGTTCTTTTCCATGTGGAGCCATGATGCAGACATAGACACAGATTATAGATCCACAACTGACAAAGTTCTTCTGTGCACATCTCATTGAGAACCATGTTTATGTCGTTAGTCTGATTAGAATCACAGCTGGAGTTGAACTTTCAACGTAGCCTTTTTAAAGTATTTCTTTTGGGTCGTTCATGAGGAGAAATATTCTGATGTTCACTTTAGGAATAATTACTAGTTACTGAGAGGTGATGCAGTTTTCAATCCTCTGATATTTCAGTTAAACTCTCCAGTGGTGTACTCAGTTGTGTTCTGTTGGAGGTTTGGTGACGCCTGCATGAAAGTTTCAGTGCAGAGAATCATGTATCCGCTGAAGCAGGAACTGCACTCCACGTCTAAAACCACAAGCTCAGTCTCGATACCAAGAACTGTGAAGGTGACAAAAATAACAATGAGTTCAGTAAAACGGCCTCTTGGTGTCAACTGTAGCTTGTCGTGGTTCATGGTTTCCAGTAAACTCTGCCAAGTAAGAGAAGCATAAGAAGTTGTGACGTCTGACCTCATGGGACCACGTTGACCTCAGGAAGCTCTGCAGCGTCTAGAATCAGGGTTATGATCCAAACGTTAGAAAACTCCTTTCAGAGCAGAAAACATTGTTCATCTGTCTTCACAGACTGAAGCCCAGATGTGAGAAAACTGCACTTCACCTCCTGAATAACCAGAATCACGTGTTGTTTCTGGGACTTGCAGGCGTTTCTCATCTTCAGATCTCACTGCAGACCAACAGGAGCTGATGTGTCCCTGAACGCATCGGATCAAACACGAGTGTCGCAACACGCTGCTGTTAATGAGGCTTCTGAGGAAATGTTACCTGAAGGTGTTTCCACAAAGAGCTGGACAGGTGAAAGGAATGAAGCAGCAGTAAAACAATACAAACCTCATCATGTTGTAAATGAAGGACTGTAAAACACAGAGATGAACTGAGGAGACGGAGTCATGAAGAACACATGAAATGAGGAAACACCAGATGAGACAACATGAAACAAAACCTATCATTAAAACAGAGATAAATACGAAGCACCTTGACCATTAAGACCTTAATAAACCAATAAAAGGATTTAAAATCAACTCTTAAAGCAACAGATAACCAATGCAGAGACTTTCAGTAGGTTAATGTGTCTTTAAGTAGATAAATTAAACACAGATGCTCTGAATTAAACGTATCTGCTTCCTCTGAATCCAGTTTAGAACAGTTTTATCTCCACTTCCGTCCTACTTGACAGCACGATGTCGGTGCTGCATCCTGAGTATCTGAGAAGAGGATCTGCAACCATCACAGCTACTAGTCCAACCTAGAAGGCAGAAACCTCCAGCTGTGGTTCGACTGGTTAGAACGACGTTATGGATGCTTGGAATAAACCTTCTGACTGGTCTCAGCGTGTTTATCTGTAAAGTAGTCCTGACATCACTCATCAGTCAGTTTAACACCAGAATATTAACCAGCTGAGTCTCACTACGTTAATTATTACATATCATAATCATAATTACAGATATCAACAAGGTCATTTTGACTAATTACACTGTGGCTGGTCCAGATATTTATAAATCTCTGTGGATAAGACAGAACTTTATAATCCCAGATACGACTCAGAAAAATGATCCTAGACAACGTAATAAAAACAGTGTAATGAGACAGAATTAAGACATGAGAGACGTCAGTAAAATAAAAATAAGTAAAGTAAAATAAAACTAAAACATTAAAGAAAGAAGTTTTACTGGCAGTGATGCAGCACTGGACATTAAAATAGTTGGTCTGTGGTTTTAGCAGCATCCATTTTTTACAGTGTGACTCAGTCAAATGAAGCAGTCGAGGTGTTTTATTGACTCTGAGCCTCCAACTGTGTTCACAAGTCAGTTGATCAGAAACACAGTTGGAGGAAAAAGACGAGGAAACCGAAAGTGGAGCTTAGAGATGAAGGACAGATGAAGGAGTGACGAAGCAACCAGGAAGCAGTGAGGAAGGTGTGTCTGCTGCTCTGCTGCTGCTGTTTCTCGTCGCTGTGCTCTGATGCTGCTGAATCCTCGGAGGACTCGGACTAACATGAAGCTCCTTCAGCTCGTCTCCATCTTCCTGCTCCCTCTGTGCGGACAAAGCGGTAAGAACAGTGACAGTGAGCTGCTTTAAAGCCGTGATGTGAGAGACTCGCTGTGCTGCTGCTTCACTGTGTGTCAGCGCTGAGCTGCGTTTTAAAGCAACCATCCGCAGACTGAGCTTCAGTCCGTCAGAACCGTGGAGCTGCTGCTCTCTGTGGATCTGAGCTGCGGCCTCATCACTGATGTGCTGCGGCTCAAAGTAGCTTCTGTTTCCAGCATCTCTGCTGTGTGCAGCTTGTCATGGTCTCTAAGGAGCATTGGAATGATGTGGAACCGTGTTGTTTAGTGGAACCTTCATGGTGTCTGAGACTCTCTGTCATATTAGTGGAAGCTTTATTGTAGGGAGGCACATCCACTGCTGTGTTCAGGTGAGGACCAGGTCTAAGAAGACTAGATCTAGACTGGTTCAATCATCCTAGAGAGGCTCTTTAAAGACACAGTTGTGTTTGGAAAAGTGGGAAAAGGAGATTTCACAGTTTATTTGTTTGTTTTTAATCTTTTCTATGATGTAATTATTGAAACAACAAACAAACATGGATGTTGGTTCTTTATATCCTTATTGTCGGTCTTTTGTAAACATGACAAAATACACTGGGTCAGAAATATCTATACAGACATGCTAATGTTTGCCATTTTCAGTTCAGTTAGGTTCTTCTGGTTTCCATCTACAAGCTAATTCCAGCCTGATTGAACCATTTCTTTACCACGTTGATGTGTTTGGTCTCATTGTCTTGTTGAAACACCAAACTGTGTCCAAGATCAACCTTCTGATGATGGTTGTAGGTTTTAATCCTCCTCCTTCTTTATTCCATCTACTTTGTGTGAAGCTCCAGTTCCACAGAGCATGATGCTGCCACCTCCATGCTTGATGGTAGGTCTGGTGTTGTTGGGGTTGAAGGCCTCACCTTTTCTCCTCCAGACATGTTTCTGATCATTGTGACCAAACAGTTTTTGTTTCTTCTGACCACAGAACTTGGTCACTGAAGTTTTAAAGAGTAAGAGGCTCCACCTGGTGGAATAACCAGGTACTACAGCTAATCTACAGAACATTATCAGACATGCACGACCTTTGTGTTCATATCTTGTTCCAGTGCTGGGTTCAAAGGGTTAACACTGATAGAAAGCAGAAAGATAAATGGGAATCAAATGAAACATCACTTTACTTCAATTGCAGCTCAGATCATTTTTCACAGTTCAGAGAAAGTCAAGTTGAAACTCGATCCCTTCCCTCCTCCTCCTCTCTCGCCCACATGATTGTTTTATCTCCAGGAAAGTAGCAGCACCAGTTTGTGTGTTTATGTTGGCGAGGAGACGCAGATGTTCTGATCAACAGTTGAACCTGTCAGACCTCCAGGCGTCTAAAACAGTGGCTGCATTGGTCTTGTTTCCTGGTTGGAGGTGAACGTTACACCTGCTGAGAACATGCATGTCTGCAGCAGTCCAGGTGTATATAATGTAGGATGGAGACGTGTTTCTGGAACAGCAGCAACAGCTGGAGTGAAGGAAGCCATTTACAGGAAGTCCACAACATGCAGAGAGAAATGATGGTTTAGTGCAGCTGTTGATCTGAAACCAGTGAGGAAGACATGAATCAGAGCTGCAGCTAAAGATTCTATCCACTGTTATAAAAGAGGAAGTTAAAGCAGTCAGTAAAAGTCCATTAAACACATTTCTGTTGATTTACAGGAGAAACTGGGGAAAGACGCCCCTTAAGAACAACGTCTGTTCTCTTTTAACAAATATGTATTTAGAATATCAGTATAATATGAACACAATAAGTATGTTTATATGAACAATGTAGAGTGAGATTAAATCAAACCAGACTACAGTTTTTCCTCAGGGGGCAGTGGTGGTGTAATGGTAAAGTCTCTGGGCTCCTGATCAGAAGGTTTGAGGATTGAACCCCAATAATTAGCAAATGCAGCTTAATGTTATTATCTTCACCTGAAGTCAGCTAGTTAGCCTCTTAGACAGATAATAATACATTTTCTACTGCTGGGTAGCTGATATGTTCCTGTATTAGATGATGGCCGACCAGTGATTCAGGAGACCCCTGAGACCACCAGGCCCACAAGGCCTTCTCTCTCATCCTGATGGTTTTGTTGACCGCTGGTGTCCACCAGCAGGTTTTAGTTTGATGTCATGACAGACACCATTGACCTTCTGGTCACAGCTCCTAACAGCTGCTTCTGCAATGGAGCCTTTGAACATGGACCACTGAACTCCATGTCCTCAACCTCCTCTGGGATGCAGGAGAAACTCTTTCAGAGGTGGAAGTTGAAGACCCCACAGACAGGGGCCTCCACCAGACGGTCCCAGTTCACCCTCATCTCCCCTGCCATCGGAACTTATGTAGTCCACAGACAGAACTCCTTCCAGGAACCCCCAGAGATTCTCAGAAGGTCAGGTACTCTGAGGTTCTGTTTGTTGCATAAACACAAACATCAGTTCTCTCTTTGTGACAGACAGTCTCAGAGAGGAGAACCTTTGGTTCTCCATGGAGAACTCCAACAAAGCGGTGCTCCTCTGGGGGTTTGAGTATCCCCACACATGTCCAGCACCTCTGACCGTGGGTTACTCCAGAACTCAGTCCCTCTCCAGGAGATTGGTTCCAGAACCTTTGCTGTGCTTGGAGGTGAGCCCAACTATATCTGGTCTGTACTGGTCCACCTCCAGCAACAGCTCAGGTTCCTCTTCCACCAGTGAGGTGACGTTCCACATCCTGATGACTTGTCTGTGCCACCAGGGGGCGTCTTGCCTCGGTACCTGCTCCTGTCCACTGTCTGATCAGTACAGCTCACAACTCCAATGTCCAACTGAATACAACTCTAAACTCATCCTGGTGTTAGCTGAACATTTCATACACTTAAAACACGTCTGTACAATCATGAAACAGAAGCACAAATAAAGATGGAACCAGTCTGCTCACTGAGCTGCTCATAAACTGCTGCTTCAGACCTCATGTAAACTGTGTTTCCTGACTTTCTTTGTGTCCACATCACTGATTAATCATGTCTTTGTCTTCCAGCTGTCACCACCATGCAGGTGAAGGAAGACGATGACGCTGTTTTGAACTGTTCCTTCGGCCCCACAAACATGGAGAACGGGGAGTTTGACTGGACAAAAGATGTGGGTCCAAATAAGAAGGAGGTTTTCTTTTACTCTCAGGGCACTTATTATGGTCACAGAAGACAAGGTCAAGATCCACAGTTTGAAGGTCGGGTCTTTCATTTTCCCCACCAACTCCAGTTTGGTAACGTCTCCATAAAGATTAAAAAAGCAAAGACGTCAGACAGTGGAACCTACTCCTGTTATTCCATATCCCCTCAGCCACAAATACGATCCAGCATCAGTCTGACTGTTGGTGAGTTCTTCCATCAGACGCTCATAAAACTGGGACTTTGGCTTGTTTTTGTAATTCTGGATTATAAAAATATGTCTGATAAACACTTGTGAGTTTCTTTCCTCCAGTTTTACCTGTCTGCCACGTTGATAATATCACACAAACAGCTCTAACATGTGTTTTCTTTTCCCCTTTAGATCCTATCTTAACCTCTTAGGGCTTATCACAGTCAGACACATCTCTGCATCTTTGTACCGACCGATTTGACCTTGGTTATAATTTCAGGACCATAAAAACATGATATTTGTTTGTTGCAACGCTGCAAAGTAAACTCTCTGAGGTTTCCTGTAGCTTGTGAGTCTTATCTGTAGCCCCAACACAGGTAACTAGTTAGAGGAATTAATGGAAAAAGATTGAAGTATTTTTGTTTTTAACTTTCTACTTTGTATTTCCAATGCAGTAAATCAGTCATAATGAGGTCTATCAGGCTGAAATTCACAGGATTCCACTGTCATCTGTTCTACAATGTCTCTGACAAATTTCATGTTAATAGAGAAAAGTGGCTCTGAGATATTTCAGAAAGTGCAGTGCAAAGCATCTCCATCAGATCAATACAAAGTTCCTCAAAAGCTCTGCAAAGTTACCAAATAATGTTTATAAATTTTCTTTATTACACTTAAAATGTCATTAAATGCTAAACTTAGCTATTAAACTAATATTTGTAATATTCACATAAAGATTTACACCTTTATTATTATTGAATCTGTTGTTTTTTGACAGATAAAAACAGTTTTTTTTACTATATTTGTGTCCCACAATGACACACAGTCAAACTACATTAACTTCCATATATGGTCCGGCAGGTAATTTTACCGGCTACAAACTCAGAGTGTTTTCATGGATCTGACTTCCTATTGGTTTAAAGCAGCTGTCAATAACACAGAAGTGCGGCCCTCCTCAAGATCCTCTTCTGTGATTGGCTGATGGAGTTAAATGTCCGCTAAATTACTCAGGTTAAATCGGAGAAAGATGTTGATTGGTTTGCTTAGTTCGTGGGCGTTTCCCGATTTCAGAGATATGGAACATGATTGGTCAAAGCTTTTGTCAAAACTTCGAAATTGACTAAACTGTCGTAGTTGACAAAGTTTGCGTCGCTTCGATAAAACTAAATGATAGAAATAATTCAGTTTTTTTCGGCTCATTTTTAATTTCGCCTAAAGTTTAACGAGCTGAAATTAATCGGTGGAGTTTTTTCCTTTAAAACGAGCCGCAATTTGTTTATAATAGTCAGTGTTTGGATCAATAAAAGTCTTTTAACGGTGATGCGACAGGTTAGCAGGTAAGTTGCTAACTGTTTACTGCCGTAAAGTAAGACGTTACTATTTTTCTGTCGTAAAACCTTTTTTGAAAAACTTAAATCCGTTCAAAAAACGAACTTCTGAGCTTTCAAACGCGATATAACGTTTATATTGGCGTCTATGGTCAACATAAAAATATGCGGTATATTTATTATTTTCTATTTTCCGTATAAATACCGGGTCGCATGCAACCTCCGCGCTCTAAAAGGTTAAAACCCAGACCAGAGATAGAAGGTGAGTCCTGGTTCTGATGTTTACATGTCACCTGTATGTGATGAGATTCATCACTGACAGTTAAACACATTCACACATCAGCATCTCTGACATTTGGACCAGTTTAAGTCATAGAGAAGGTTTGTAGAATATTATTTTATATAAGATGTGACCAGAAAGTGTATTTAAAGAGCATCAATCACATCTGGCAGTTATCCAAAACTTTATTTAAATTAAATCTGATTAAATCGGTGCAGTTTATTTAATCCACTGATATAAATATTAAACAGTCATGTCATATCTCCTACTTTGATTAAATTCCTGTGTTTAGAGTGATCATTTCTGAGACTGTAGTTTGTGAAATGTCTAATATGAATTACTCTACAGCCAGTCTGATATTAATTCAGCTTGCACTGATATAAAACGACTTTCTTTCATTCGGTAAAAAGTAAATCTTTTTTCAGATTTTGTTGACCAGTAAGTTCCTATTATAATCCCATTTTAATGCTGTAATTTGATGATACGTTTTCAGCATGATCAGTTATGAGGATTCAGATCATATATACAGCCTTTGAATGCCTAGTTTTTCATATGTTATAACAGATTTTCAAATCCTAATTTCATATATTTTTTTAGAAAACCATGCAAAGATCAACAACAATTATTTTTCTTTGAGGAAACATTTTGTGGCTTCTATTGATATTTTTCTTTAGTTCAGCCTTTACTGTCTTTTTTGAGTGTGATGCATGTGAACTGCCTGCTTTAACACTGCAGTTTCACTTGTGACTGTAATTATCTGTTTTTGCAAAAATCTGGCTGGTCTGAACTTTCTTCACTGTATAAATGTCTTCATATGAGTCAGAAATACTGTTTACATTTAAAACTTTTATGCTAAAATGCTTAACACTGAGAGGTGTAGTTAAAGTTATACTTTGCTTTTTTTCCCTCCATCGTTAACACAGTGTAATCTACATTTACAATCAGAACAGAGTTAACAAGAAACATCTGGCTGTAACACGTCAAATGTTGTAAATGTCTGATACAAACTGATATTTGTATTCACAGGTGCAGCTCCAAAGCCGTCTGTCAGAATACTTGAGGAAACACAAAACTCTGCGCTGCTCCAGTGTGAAGTTCTGGGTGCTTCTCCAAAACCTGAAGTTAACTGGACAGATAGTGCTGGAAAGATCCTTCCTGCTGATGAACCAAAGGTCACAGAAAGAGAAGGAAACAAATACGACACTGTTCTCAGTATTACAGTGACTAAGACCGACAACTACACCTGTGTGGCCACACAGAGGAAAATCTACCATCAGATTAATGATACAACCTTTGTTCGTTTGAATGGTGAGTAGTAGTTTTAAATAACTGTATGTATCCATATGTGGCGAGTGTTACAAAATGTGAATTTCTGCTCTGACTGAACAAAGAATTCACTTGAAATGATGCAAATATTAACGGTGTTCAGTCTGAATTCAGCTCAGTAGTTACTCTCTTTGTGTGTGAAATGATGACAGACAAGTGGGATTATTCTGGACTATATGATCTGTACATTCATGATGCACAGTTACAGTCTGATGATGTTCGAAGTTTCAGAGAAAACATCAATAATTTCTTTATATAATCTTGTGCTGCATATTAATAATTTGATCATTGAATAAGAAACCTTCATCCAGTTAAAACATTTCTCTGATTATTGATCAGCTCTTTAACTCACACAGGTTTTACAGTTTTTATTTATGGTTTTGGCTGCAGCAGCTCTGTATCTTTTATCCTGAATTATATTTAAACTCCTCATGTTGGTTTTCTGATTCTAGTTTGTTCTTCTTTTGAGAAATCTGCAGCTCTAAACCTGTTAATGTTTGGTCGTCTGCTGCCTCCTCCTCCTCTTTAATATGAACAAGCTCAGAGCAGGTTTATAAACTGTGTTAAATGACTGAGTTGATCACCAGCTTCATGTGGTTGTTTAGTTTAGTGAAGCCGGAAAACTAAACCACATCCTGGACATGTTGAACTGCTTCTTAGTTCAGACCTCAGGTGAATCTGTTAGTTTGACAAGCAGGTTTATATGATGAGGGAGGTTCAGTAACAGAAACAACTGGATGTAAACTGTCAGCTGAGTGTATTTAAACAGAAAAGCAGTAAAATATTTACATGGATTCATCAGCAGCTGAACAAGAACCTGATGAGGAGGAATTTTAAAGCCAGAAGAGACTCAAACTGTATTTAAACTGTGACCTGAACTTACTGAGGCTGTTCCAACATCCAGACTATCAAACTCTACAGTCTGACAGAAGAAGGTTTATTCAGTACCAGAACACAGTATGTCAGAAGTACCAGGATGTTCTACTGCATTCAGTCACATTCTCAGTTTGCTGCATGTTTTTCTGCTCATTCTGACCCACAATCCTCTGCAGCAGCAGATCAGCTGCAGACGTCACAGTGTCTCCTGGATTATAAAGAAGCTTTAGAAGCCAAGATGGTGGAAACTGAAACCATCCATACTGTGTGTACATAATGTGTACAGTCTGTACTTTATCAGAACAGCTGCAGTACGAAGAGAAAGTGAAACAGAAAGTATGAGAGTTAAAGTTGTTTTAGTTCCAGCTGTGCAGTGAGAATCCTCCATGATGAACATTCATGTTAGTTTGACTTCCTCATCAGATTAATGTGAACATCCAGCATCAAACTGAGAGTGAAAATAGAAATAAAGAGTTGATATTTAAATGTAAATGATCCTCAACAAACGTTCACCACTTGTATATTTGCTGATGTCTGACTTGTGGTTTGTGTTAAATGTGACTCAGATCACTGGTTGAAGCCGTCAGAGCTGCTGTGTGATGTTTTAAACTGTGGAGACTCTAAATGAGGCTCCAGTGAGATTCAGTCCAGCATCAGTGAGTTAAGACAGTCTGTAGGTTTGTGTCTGCTGCCACAGGAGCAGAATAAACTCTGCTAGGTTTAGTATGAACTGATGTTTATGGACAGTTTGTTCTGCTAAAAAATGATCTTTAGATTCTGTCATTTGAAATCTGTGGTCTGAACTCAACATGTTGTTTTGTGGTTCACTGATATTAAGAAGGAAATCCTCAGATCAGATCTACTTTATCTGGAGTTCAGATTTAACAGAGAAGAACAAAAGAACACAACAAGAACCAGAGTATAGAAGTAAAACCATGAATGGAGACATTACTGTCTAAAACACACGTTAATAAAACCAGCAGCTTATTTCACAGATAAATAATGTAATTTATCCTGTTAAAGAGCTTTTTAATGAACAATAATGTGAGCAGCTGCTCTGTCTCAGTTTGTAGCCGTTCATCTTTTATAACTGTAGAAACTGTGTGGTGACGAGCTGATCAGACCTCAGAGGATCTGAGTCTATTTCAGGCTGGAAGATGAATTCTGCAGCAGAATAAATGATCAGACTCCCTTAAACATGTCCAGAAATGATCTTTTATCAGGTTTTGTTTGCTCAGATGGAAGAATTTTGACTAATATGGGTGAAAGTCAGTTTCTGAAAGCTGCAGCCAAAACCTGAAAATGAGAATCTGAGCAGAAAATCAAGAAAAGTTCATTTATAAAACACATTTAATACACAAAGGAGATTCAAAGTGCTTTATACAGAGCATTAAAATGATTAAAAAGAAAGAAAAACTGAGTAAAAATTCAAATTTTAAAGGCTCAAACATACAACTTAAAGATAAAATATCAAATAAATAAAATTACAGTTAAGTTTGAACCAAAAATGTGTTAAATTAATATGTAAAAGTGACACATTAACTAAAAGCAGACATTTTTTTACTTTATTAAACACATATTTGTGCTTTTATAAAAACATGTTTCATATTTCATGCTGTCTTTCACCTCTCTGGTCTTCCACATTTAGTTTTCTGTATTATTTTTTTACATCTATGCGTCATTTTCTGTGTTATAAAAACAAAAATATTGGTCGATAGTTTGATCCAAGTCAGTTTTAAAATGGTTCTTTAGATATAACTAAGAAAATATGCACAGATCAACAGTTTACAGACAAACATAAACAGTTTAAATCAGGTTTACATGAAGGTTATCAGTGAACTACAGGATCATAAAACAACAATATGTGTCTCAAGTTTCTGTTTATTGCTGCTCTTTTTTGTTTAATTTGCTTTTTAGAAACATTAAATTGTTGGTCTTTTTCATAATAAAGCACCTTGTAAATGAAGTTATCAGTGTTTAATATGTGGGATGATTCAGTTCTGATAACAAAAGTAAAACAACACATTATATAGAGCTTTAGTGGTGAATAAAACATGGTTGACGTCGGACAACAAACTCCACTTGACTTCATTTAAAGATGTTTTAGTGGCTCAACAAACTGAACAGACCTGATCAGTGTCAACGTGCTCATGTCATGATGTGATTTAGAGACACTGTCTGATGATAAGTGACTGAACTTCCACTTAGATGTGGTTTAAAACGTGCTGAGATGTGTTGGCTGGAATTATGTTGGTGCTTTTTTTAAGTTCAGCTCTTTTCCTGTGATTTTATTCAGTCTGATATTTGCTGTAATCCACATAAAGAAGCAAAGAAAGAGTGAAACGTTCCTTATAAGTTGTTATTTATGTTCTCAGGTGCAGCTTCAAAACCATATATCAGTATAGTTGAAGAAACAAAGGATGGAGTTTTGCTTCGGTGTGAAGTTTTCGGTGCTTCTCCAGAACTCAAAGTCTTCTGGAAGGACAAAGATGGAAACCTGGTTCCCTCTAAAGAACCACAGAAGACAGATAAAGGAGGCAGCTACGACATTATCCTCCAAACTACTGTGACAAAGACCGACTACTATCGATGTTTGACCACAGAGGGGAAGATGGATGATGAGGTTTATTCTGAAACCCATGTGGTTGTCCCTGGTGAGATACTTCCTGTTTCCATTTTACATTCATATAATTCACTTAATTCCTGTTTTATTAGCTTTAAAGATGTTTCCATGTGTCCAGACTGAACCCAAACATCCGTCCAAACTGAAGACCCAAACTTAAACTCCACTTCATTAACCTGCAGAGATAAAACGAGACATAACGGATCAATATCCACACAATAAACCGGCAAACCTCTCAATCAAACCCAGCTGTACGTTTTTAAAAGCAGCCGGTGCAACTTGATCCTGAGGAGAGGCTTGAAAACACCACATGAGGGAATGAAATCATCAGAATCTGAGACGTTTTTTAAGCCGCAAGTGAAAAAGAAAAAGAACCGATTCTGTCACCAAAAATCTCCTGGAGCTCACTGAAGATGTTATTTGCTTAAAAACAAAGAGAAGAAGACGAAGCGCCGAATTAATATGAATCCTAATGTGGAGCTGCAGCGTTAAAGAAGCCGAGTCACACCAGAATCACATAGAAGCAACATGTAAACACTCACAGATGGAGCTGAGGAGAGTTCTGTTAGAGTTTGACTGTTTTATTTGTGAATTAGACGTTAAACTGCAGCTAGTAAATCTAATAACAGTGACTGGTGATGATCTGATAGCATGAAAACACTTGAAGTCTCTGCAGAATAACATGAACTTGTGATCAGAGCTCAGAGCTTTTCAGTGGAGGTCACAGATGACAAACATGTTGGAGCAAATGTGGCTTCAACTCTTGGTCCACTGCAGCAGGATGTTGGTTCTGAAGCAGCAGAAGTGACCTGAAACCCAACGTTAGCTTCTGACTTAAAGAGGAAGAGGAAGCAGCAGTGATGTGAGAACAACCTGAGTCTGAGGCTGGAACCAGAACAGAGAGTGAAGCAGGTCAGAGTGACGACGACTGCTGCCTCCTCTACCTCTGATGAAGACCACCAGGTGGACTCTCAGGTTCTCTACGTGGTGATCAGATCTCAGCCTCATGAGTCTCTTTGGATCAGGTTGACTTCACGCTCTGTTGTGGAGGTTCAGGGAAACCAGGAGTCAGACTAAACGTCCTGTAAAAGTGGTCTACAAAGAGGTTATCATGAGCTCCCTGCAGCTTCACACAGAATTTAACATGAATGATTTGAAATGTTTGAGATCAGCCGCCTGGATCAGACATTTAGCAAACTGGTCTGCTGCCGACTGAGGAGGAAAACTGACTCACACTGTCCAAATATGTCTAAAATGACGGAAAATTTATCCAAAATAATCAACAAAATGGTCAAAAATGACTCAAAAGTTGCACAAAATGACTCTAAATTTGTTCAAAATGACCTGAAACATGTCCAGAATGAGTTAAAGATCATCCAAAATGAAATAAATCAGTCCAAAATAATCAAAAAAAGGTCAAAAATGGCTTAAAAGTTGCTCGGAATGACTTTAAATTAGTTTAAAATGACCTGAAACATGTCCAGAATGAGTTAAAAATCATCCAAAATGAAATAAATCAGTCCAAAATAATAAAAAAAGGGTAAAAAATGACTCAAAAGTTGCACAAAATGACTCTAAACCTGTTTAAAATGACCTGAAACATGTCCAGAATGAGTTAAAAATCATCCAAAATGAAATAAATCAGTCCAAAATAATAAAAGAAAAGGTAAAAAATGACTCAAAAGTTGCCTGGAATGACTCTAAATCTGTTTAAAATGACCAGAAACATGTCAAAAATGAATTAAAATGATCCAAAATTAAATAAACTCATCTAAAATTACCTCAAAGTCGTCCAACATGACTCAGAAATTGACCTACTTGACTCAACATCTGTCCACATCAGCTAAAAATCATCCGTATTTATCAGAAACAAATGTTAGACTAGACTGAATGGAGGCAGAAGGACGGCAGGTCTTGTGTCCATGATGAGAGAATCCAGCTGTTAAACTACAACTAATGAAATATAAACGTCTAAAATGCCTCTAAATGTTTCCCAAATGAATCTAAATGAGTCTGAAAGGAGTTTTAAAGATGTAAAAAATGTTTAAAATGAAATAAACTTGGGCAAAATGATGTAAAACCCATCAAAAAGTACAAATAGACCTGTCCACGACTCACAAAATGTCTAAAATTACTTTAAAAAATTGTCCAGAATGACTTGAACCATGTTTGTTCTCACTAGAAACGAAGTCCACAGACGAGGAGCTGAATCAGATGTTAGGTGAGATTCAGAGGATGGAGGCAAGAAGACGATGTCCTCCAGTAAACTAGTGATGTTCCTGCAGGAAAAATGACTGAAAAGTTTCCCAAAATGACCTGAAACATGTCAAGAATGAGTTAAAAATCATCCAGAATGACCTTAAAGTCGTCCAACATGACTCAGAAACTGACCTACATGACTGAACGTTTGTCTAAATCATCTAAAAATCATCGGTATTTAACTGAAACAGATGTTTACTGTGAGACTGAATGGAGGCAGAAGGACTCAGTGACTGTTTAACTGGACGAGTTGCTTCACTTCAGACCTGCAGACTGAACTTCATTTAAATCAGAGAAACACCTTTTATAGCAGAACAGCTGTGAGGTTGAATCGTAGAGTTTAATTTATTTAACGGGAAGAATCTGATTGAAATTAAAAACGTGTTTTATGAGACACACAATCAACAGTTTACAGACAAACAAACATAAAACAGTGTAAATAAAGTTTACATGAAGGTTAATAGTGAACTACAGCATCATAAAAACACAACATAAATAAACATAAAGCACCTCGTAGCTTCAGTTATTAAAGTTATCAGTGTTTGATGATGATAAAGATGGACTCCATCATGAAACAGGATTTTTAAATAACACTTTATCTGCTGCTTTAGTGTTAAATAAAACATCATTAACATGTCAGACAACAACTTTCACTTGATTTCATTTAAAGATGTGTTTTGTAGTAAAATAAACTCAGCAGACTTTAAAGGTTGTAAATGTTTTCCTGTAAACAGTTTTATTATCCAACACTTCCACTGTGTTCTTCCTCATGTTAGAGTCACTGGGTCTGAGGGTTTAATCTGCTTTAACAAGGTGCTGTCAGTCATTTATTGTCAGCTAATTAACACCTTTACCTGTTTCTGTTGTGTTTCAGAGGAGAAGCCCAGCGGAGTGGTGATTGCACTTGTTTCTATAGTTGTCACTGCAGTTGTTGTTGGAGTTGCTGGAATTGTTATTGGTCGTCGCTCCAAATCCATCTCTGGAGGTAAGTTTAACTGATATATTCTATCAGATGATCCATAACGAGCAGACAACAGTCCCGTCAGTGTTTCCATCTAAACCAACGTTCATCTGTGAAGCCTCAGATCAGAGTTTATCACTGCGACTGTTCCTTTAAACCAACCCAGCATCAACCTTCTCCATCCACGTCTCCATCGTTGAGTCAGTCAATGAGTTTGTTTGGCCTCGTTTTAAATCTGAGATCCTGGATTTGGTCTTTAAATCTGTGTCATCAGGTCAAATTAAACCCCAGATTGTGAGTTAGTGGATGGAAACAGACGGGCAGGAAGAAGGAACCGAGCTGTGGCTTTACTCTGATGAGACCTGAGGACATGTTCAGTCTGGAGGAGGTTTTAATGTGGACGTTGTTTCCTGCAGGTTCCACTAAAGACCGACGAGCAGCAGAAGAAGACGGGATGTTACCCACCTGAACAAACCAGCCACATCTGGCCACATCTGCATGGCGGCGTCACAGCAACACCAACACTTCTGTCTCCACTCAGTTTGTCTTTAACAGCCTTCAGTGGTTTCATTTCATTCTGGACTCATGTGGGTTTAGTTTCTCTGGGCCTGCAGACGAATCCTGTCCTCGTTTGTTGACGTAGCGTCCAGCTGTGCTCATAAGTTCACATCCCCTGGCAGGATTTAGGGTTTCCGGGCCGTTTTTCAGAGAACATGAATGACAACACTGAACTTTCCTTCCACTCCTGGTTGGTGGTTGGGTGAAGCCGTTTATTGTCAAACAGCTGTTGACTCTTTTTAAACCTTCATGACAACAGAAACTACCCAGATGACCCTGATCTGAAGTTGACATCCCCCAGTTCTTAACACCGGGTATCGCCCCCCTTTAGCATCAAGTCTTTGTGGTCGTTGTGGATGAGGCTCTTTATGTCCTCAGAGGGTGAAGCTGCCCATCCTTCTGGGCTAAAAGCCTCCAGTTCCTTTAACTCCTGGTCTGTCTTGAATGAACTCCACGTCTGAGATCTCCCCAGAGTGGCTCAGTGATGTTGAGGTCAGGAGGCTGAGATGGCCACTCCAGAACCTTCCCTTTGTTCTGCTGCAGCCAATGATGGGTCCACTTGGCCTCGTGTTCTGGATGGTCGTCACGTTGGATCGTCCAGGTACGTCTCATGTGCAGCTTCCAGGCTGATGAGTTCAAATGTTCCTCCAGTGTTTTCTGACAACCTGCTGCATCCATGTGGTTTCCTGAGCCTTTGTAGCTCACACATCCCCAGAACATCAGAGATCCACCTCCATGCTTCACAGTAGGAGTGGTGGACCTTCCATCACAGGCCTTGTTGACTCCTCTCCACATGTAACGTTTATGGTTGTGGTCAGAAAGTTCAGTTCTGGTCTCGTCGCTCCAAATGACTTTGTTCCAGAAGCTGTGAGGCTCGTCTCTGTGCTGTCTGGTGGATTGTAAGCGGGATGCTTTGAGGCGTTTGCGTAGTGACGGCTTTCTTCTGGCGACTCGACCATGCAGCCCGTTTTCCTTCAAGTGCCTCCTCATTGTGCGTCTTCAAACAGCCGCACCACTTTTTCCAGAGTCCTGTATTTCAGCTGAAGTCATTTGTGGGTTTTTTTGCATCCTGAACAATTTTCCTGGAAGTTGTGGCTGAAAGTTTTGTTGCTCCACCTGACCGTGGTTTGGTTTAGGAATCCCTCATTCTCTGTTTCTTAATTAGAGTTTGAACACTGCTGATTGGCTTCCTCAGTTCCTTGGATGTCTTTTTATATCC